>PVLA01006087.1:0-130678 GCA_004027455.1 Hydrochoerus hydrochaeris | reverse complement strand
ATCTAAAGAAAGAAGTAAAAGAGTTGTACAGGGAAAATTATAATACCCTGAAAAAAGAAATTGAAGAGGACCTCAGAAAATGGAAAGACATCACTTGTTTATGGATAGGAAGAATAAATATTATGAAAATGGCCATTCTCCCAAAATTGTTATACAGATTCAATGCAATCCCAAAATGAAAATACCACTAACATACCTCATAGAGCTAGAGAAATCACTCCTAAAATTCATCTGGAACCAGAAGAGAATAGCAAAGGCAATTCTAAGCAGCAAAGGCAAGGCAGGAGGCATCACAATCCCTGACTTGAAGTTATACTACAAAGCTACTCTAATAAAATCAACATGGTATTGGAAAAAAAATCAGACTTGAAGATCAATGGAATAGATTAGAAGATACAGCCACAACTACAAACACACTCAACCACCTTATCTTTGATAAAGTGGCCAAACATGTTCACTGGAAGAACGAAAGTCTCTTAAATATATGGTGCTGGAAAAACTGGCTATCCATATGCCGAAAACTAAAACTAGACCCATGTCTATCACCATGTACTAAACTAAGGTCTAAATGGATCCAAGATCTAAATATTAAAATAGAAACACAATCTGTTGGAAGAGAAAGAATGTAAAAATCTTGAAGACGTAAGGGTAGGTAGAGAATTCATGGACAAGAACGAAACAGCATGGGAAATACTTCCCAGAATCAATAACTGGGATCACATCTTATTAAAGAGTTTCTGGCTGGGCATGGGGGCTCACACCTGTAATCCCAGCACTAGGGAGGCTGAGGCAGGAGGATCATTGTGAGTTTGAGACCAGCCTGGGCTACAAAGTGAGCTCAAGGCCAGCCTGAACTGCATAGTGAGACCCTCTCTCAAAAAGAAAAAAGATATCTGCATGTCAAAAGAAATCTCCAGCATAGTGAAAAGAAAACCCACAAACTGGGAAAAAAATCTTAGTGAACTGTCCCTCAGACAAAGGACTTCTGTCTAGAACTTATAAAGAATTAAAAAAATCAGACCCCCCGAAATTCAAAGACCTAATTCAAAAATGGGCATCTGAGATGAACACACAGTTCTCAGATGAAGAAATACAAATGACAAATACATGAAAAAATGTTCATCATCATTAGTCATTAGAGAAATGCAAATTAAAACCGCACTGAGATTCCATCTCACTCCAGAAAGAATGGCCAGGATCAACAAAACTACCAACAAAAAATGCTGGAGAGGCTGTGGGGAAAAAGGAACTCTTCTGCACTGCTGGAGACTGGTGCAACCACTGTAGAAGTCAGTCTGGAGATTCCTCAAAAAGTAGGATTGGAAGTCCCATTTGACCCAGCTATTCCACTCCTAGGCATATTCCCAGAAGAACTGAAAACAGCTTACCAACAGTGATATATGTGCACCCATGTTTATAGCAGCATTATTTGTAATAGCCAGATCTTGGAAACAACCTAAGAGCCCATCAACTGAGGAATGGATAAAAAAATTGTGATACTTTTAAACAATGGAGTACTACTCAGCTATAAAGAATGATCACATTGAGATATTTATAAATAAATGGATGCAACTTGAGACCATACTCATAAGTGAAATAAATCAAAGTCACATGTGTAAATACTGTATAGTCTCTCTAGTGTAAGAAATGGTAAGAGTACATAAGATTTTATGGTAAGTGTGGTTCACCATTATATTGCTTTGAAGTCTTATGTTTTCATTCATTGATTTTAATGGTTTTATTCTGTTTTGATTTTATTATGTGTGATGGTATGAACAGCTATTTCGAAGAAAATAAGACAATATGGCAGCCATTGCTGATTTAATATCTTCTTACTTTGAAGTCCTAACATGCTTTTTTGTTTTTCTATTACCAATGGTTCTATCATGTTGTATCTTTTTGGATTTTAATATGTATTATAGTATAAACAAAATTTTTATGGAAAATGAGATATTATAGTAGCCATTGTTCATTTTCTGTTATTTGGTTCAGAATGCCTTGTAATACTTTCATTCTCTTGAATGGTTTTATTCTATTTTGTTATGTTTGATATTATTGTGTGTGAAGCTATGCTTAACTATTTCAAAGAAAGAGACATTATAGTAGCTACTGTTGATATCCAATTGTCTTGTGAAGTGCTGTGTTGCTTACATTGTTCTGTACTGATCTGCTTTGGTCTGTCCTCTTTTGTTTTGTTCTCTGTAAAATAAAAAACTAAAATAAATAAAGCCAAAAAAAGTAAACAAAAAATAAAGCAGAACTGGGGATTTAGCTCAGCAGCATAAGCACCTACCTGGCAAATGTGAGGTTGTGAGTTTGAACCCTGATACCAAAAATAAATAAATAAATAAATAAATAAATAGGAGGAAGTGGGAAGGATTGACTGCATTAGACGTGCTAAACCCAACCTGCTAGCGAGTTGTAGGTAGTGCGAGCTCACATGGCATCAGGCACTGGCATCACCTGCTGGCAGGACAGCACCGAGCCACATCTGCACTGCCACGGTGACCAAGGTGACTGTCAACATTTCCACCATCGATGCCCTGGGGATGTCAGTTTGGAAGCCGCACTGAGAACAAGTGGCTTGCGAGTCACACTTACTGCTTTGCCGATACAACTCCCACTGGTTCCCTCACCGGGAACAAAGAGGCCTCTTTCTTCCATAACTGGTTGAGTTCACAATTTCCTTTTGCTCTGTGTGGGGATCAGACCACCTTTCACCCCAACACTACCCAAACAAAGTGTCTTCGGATCCCCTGGGCACCAGGACTTGTGTCCAGTAAGATCGGAACTTTCTTGTATTATTCGGCTACCACGGTAACTGTGTGACTCTTTACATAGAACTCCTTTTCCTTAAAGGAAAACCAAGGATCAAATGAACAGAAGCTTTAGATTGTCCTGGAGAATCCTGTAAAAATCAAAGTAGTTCTTCAACTTGAGTCAGTGTTGTTACTCTTGATGTATTAATTAGATTCACAGCTGAGTCCCTTGAAAATCCAGTAGCCAACATTCGGAGGATACTGAGCTTCTTGCTTCGCCGTGTTTTCCATAAACTTTTCATATTAAAACTTGTCTTCTGACTTAGAACCTTTCACACTACCACCTCAGGCCCTTCCTCAAGACGAGAGAGGGCTCCAGACAGACCACAAAGTAGGAGGAGGACCTGTGCCTCTGCCTGCAGAGCAGTTAGTGTGTTTGACTCGCTCTAAGTATCACTTGATTGAGAAAAACGAAACTCGGGCACACACAAGGCTTATCTCTCCTTTTTATTTACAGCTCTTGATAAGTAGCCGACTAAAACGGCAGCTCCTGCAATGAGCACAATACATCACGGGCCACCGTCGCAGCCGGCCTACTCTCCAGGCACTTCTGTTTTCCAGGGTTGCTCTTAAGATGCTGGTTTAAACCACATCCTCCTCACTGCTCCCCTTCGCACCCTAAGACATTTTTGTTTCCTATCTGGAAATGACTGTCATCCATCAATCTTGCACGCCAGCCTGCCTTGCACAAGTGTGTGAATATTAAGATTTTCAAACTGACTGCTCGACAGCACTTGAAATAGGGAGGGAGCCACACGGCTGTGACATGAATCCCTTCCTCATCCCCACTCGGAAAACCATAATTTGACTCTGAACCTATGTATAAAATGTTTTCTTGGAGCATTGTTAAATAACTAGTGCTTGAAGTGGACTCAGATAAAGTTAAACGCCCAGGTAGGCATTACATCTGCATAGAAATAAGGGGCCGGATGAGGCGCAGATTGCCCCGGCCATGGTCGGGAAGCAGAGGATGCCTTAGGGCAGCTGCAGACGCAGAACATCTTAAAAGCTTTTATGACTCTTAGTCATAAAGTAAGTGTATTCTACACGACAACAATTTAAATTATTGATTTAACGGCCTCGCCAAGCTAACCCTGATGTTGGCGCGCTTCATCTCCCTGTGCCGTGACATTAAACATCAGATCCAAGGACCTAACTGGAGCAATTAATGTGTGGGAGTTAATGAAAACGAAGGCACTAAAGTTGAAATTGAAAATTTTCTTTGATTTATATGAAAAGAAAAAAATGACTTTGATCATTATTATCATCTAATGGGCCTTTCAGTTCCTCAAAGATAAGTCAAAAGTACACAAATGAAGCTCTGGATAAAATGAAATGAAATATTATCAGGTGGCTTAAGAGTTTAAGTCACTTCTTTTCTTTCTTTTTTTAGACAGGATCCCACTCTGCAGCCCAGGCTAACCTGCAGCTTGCAGTCCTCCTAGCTCAGCCTCCCAGGGGCTGGGATTACAGGTGTGCACCTCCACTGCAGTCTAAATCACTAATTACTCTTGAATATATGCTTAATAAGTCATGGACTAGGATTCCAGCAAATGAAAAACTCCTTTTGCAGAAGACAAGAAGAAAGGGAAGTTTACTTTCCAAAGATTTCCCACTCAGATCTCTGCCAACACTCTGGAGAAACCACCTGCTCTTGTCACACTCCACCTGACTGGTCACGTCTACACCTTGGGGCGCAGTTTCATTGCTGGACCCCATCCATCCTGCTGCAAATGTCTCCCACATTCCACCTTGCCTTTTAAATAAGGGAGGGTGTTTGAAAACTCACTCAACCGTGTAACAGGATCAAAATGGAGACATCCCTGCCAGCAGGACTGACTGGAAGGCAGTGAGTCTGTGACCCAGACCTCCTTCATTGCATTCCAGAGGGTGAAGCTGGCTCGAAGGTTGTGAGACTGACGGGATCCCCAAGAGCTGGGACAGAAGCCCAGTGCACAGATGCACACACCTCTAGAGAGTGAAGTGATCAGCGAGACCAGTAATATGGAAACGTCTGAAGCAGCAGCAAGGAGACAGCAGTTGGACTCTGAAGAATTCCACTGGCAGAAGACCAGTCCCAGCCCCACATCCAGAGGCCAAGATCGGCTCTATGCCCAGCACATCCCTGGGATGGACGTTATCACAGAGCAGTAAACACCAGAAGAAGGTAGGTTCATGGGATAGCTACAGAGAGCCAACTACATCTGGAGGGCATCCCTGGGAAAGGACATCTCCTTTCCTCCTTGAGAGAGGCCTCAACACTATGGCACAGCTGTGTATCATGGGAGGATGGAGGGCATCAACATGGAAGACAGAATAAAAGAAAAAAGAGAAGGTGGAGAATAGCGAAACACAGAGGCGGGTGTGGCCCAGACCCCCAGCCCACCCAGGACAGCCCCAGAACTCAGAGATGGATGAAGCTGGAAGTCAAACACTGGAACTTTCTGAAATGATAACAACAGAAGTGAAAAATCAAGTGAAAATAGGTACAGAGAAAATGATCTCTCAGGTACAAAAAGAAATGACGCCTAAAGTCAAAGATATTAGAAAAGACACAAATAAAAGAATAGACCATCTTAGAAGATGATGTAAATAAAAAATGCTCAACATAGGAGAGAAACAGAATCCATGAAAAAGATCCAAACAGTTCCAGGGGAACAGCATTGCTAGCGTACTATCGCACAGTGGGGTGACTGCTACCAACAGCGATGGTGCACTGCACATTTTAAAAACCAAAAGGAAGGATTTGTAAAGCATTCATTATGAAGCAATGATTAAGGTTTGAGGAAACAGACAAGCTAAATTGATTTTAAAATTATGCAACATACATATGTATCAAAAGTCACATAGTATCCCATAAACGTATATAATTTTTACATTTTTATGGAAGTTTAAAAAGAAATTTAATCTAATTAAAAGAACAATCAGACTAAGATTAAGCATTTGTCAGTAATGGGGTCAGGAGCCATGGACAAAAGAGACCAGCAGCGCTACCTCCAGCTTTTATCTAAAGTACATGCTGAATGCCTTTAGCCGCCCATTTAATCCCTTAAACTTTGAAATCTAATTTCTTCTTTATATCCTCTTTTCTTGTTTTGTTTGGTCTCCTAACCCTTGAAGTACTCTTAGATGAACTCTAAATTCAGTTGAAATAATCCCTATTGATTCATGAGTTTCTTACAAAGCTTGAGACCAAGAAAACAAATTCAGATCAAAACCTGAAATAAATGTCACTGAGCTAATAAAAACAATAAATGCATGCAATATTTAAGCCAGAACAGATATTTGCAGAAGAAAGTATTAATCACAAGCCCTTACCAAGTACTCAGCTAACCCTCACTCTCCCCTGCATGGGGGACACCGCTTTGCCCATTTCACAGATGGGGACTGAGCATGTCAGATTAAAGAGCTGGTCCAGAGTCACATAGCAGTGGGGCACAGAACCCTGACTGGAGCTCTGACAGTTTGCAGTGGTCACGCCCGGACCTCCACAGTGCTCTTCACAGGGAGGACTGGCCAGGGCTCCCTGGGGTCCCAGCTGTGTTCTCCTGCACACCCCAGCCTAGCAGCTTGATACAACCCAATAACGCGACATCCACATCAACTATCCTACTGATGTGCAGAAGGAGTCCTAGAACATTTCATGAATGTAAAGAACACCCCAAAAGGTAAAGACCAGATCACAGTGGATTGGACATCCAGTCTTTAAATGTCCAAGATAATCTTCTAATCATCATTTTGTGTAATTTTGCTGTTCCCAAATTTTAGCAAGTATGTGAAAATTATGGACACTTTACACCATACAGTCTAATGAAATATTTGCTATTACAATACATCTTAATGCCAAATTGCACATTGCAGTGGGCTTAATGAGCATGGTTTGCCTCTTTGATGATGACTTAAATGATGAACAATTTGAGTAAATAATCCTCAAATCACAGTAGTACAAAGAAGCAATATGATAGTGCAAATTACAATAATTTAGGTGTGCTGTTCCTTTGATTTTATGTTGAAATAGGCAAGGATCTTAAGTTTTGAATGTCTAGGTTCACTTCAATAAATAAACTTTACTGAACACCTAACATTTTCAAAACTTTGCCTCCTGGAGATGGTGGAGCTATGTGGACACAGCTCCATCTTTGCTTTTGAAAAAATATAAGGAATCAAATATGTACAAGATACCTTCATCCTACCAAACTGTTAAGAGAGGCCAGTGCTCACCATGAGGGATAAAAAATGTGAGCTCACACTTGAAGGACTGGGTCCCAACAAAATGAGCTAGTGTTTGCCAGGAGAAGCGGGAAGCAGGGCATTGCCACGGAGGGGCAGCACGAGCCAGGGCGTCTGGGGCACGGTGGGGCAGGCTCTGGCCTCAGCGGGCAAGTGGGGGATCATTTAGGGTGCCGTGGTGGGGACCTGTGAGGATTGGGAAAGAGCACAGGAGAAGTTAAATTACAGGAGCTGATGGAATGAGACAGTGATACAGCAAGTGACTTGAGGAACTTTCCCTCAAAGCAGAGAGCAGCATCAGCTGGGAAGGCTGAGGCCAGAGGTGGGAAACCCACCAGGAAACTACTGCGCCTGCCTCAGCTGGGGTGAAGGTCGGCCGGTGAGCAGAGATGTTAACAAAGGAGTGCACCAGAGAAACTGCAGACGCAGAATTGACCCTCCTGGGTAATTTCTAAATTGGGTTTCTGAGAGAAGAAAAACCACTAAAAGTGAGGTCTGAATTGTTCTAGCTAGTAGATCGTAAACCATGAGATGCCGTGGAGTGGCAGGGCCTTGCTGCAGGGCCGGGTGAGAATTAAAATCCTGGCAACCTGAGATGCAGCTGCCAAAGAGAAAAAACGGTGCAGGGGAGGAAACCTGACATGATGTCAGGAGGGATGAAAGCTGGGAATGAAAAGAGCGCTGGGAAGGAACCGTTCAGAGGTCAGCACGGAACAATGGCTCAGATGCCAGAAGCATAAATCTCCACAAGAATATAAAGAGGTAGAAAGGGGTGATTTTGTAACTAGGGGATGCTTTGTGCGAAGAGGCCGGGAGAGTAGTGAGGGTAAAGGCTGTGCCACCAGGTGGTCAGCGGGCAGAAGGAGATGCAGATCGCTGCCCATTCACCACAGTGGAAGCAAGAACGAGCTCCTGAGCTCCTGGAGAGCTGCTCGGTGGAGAAATGCACCGTGCTTAACGTTTGCTCTGTTTTATTTATTTGCTTTTAATTAACATTTTGAAGCTCGGCATGAAACACCCATCCTATGCTAGGGGGATATCCCACCTATAAACCTCGATGGCGACATTAAAGGCCAGAAAGCCAGGGCCAGAACAGGCCTCTGGTGGCGCTTGGGTGCTGACTGTGGAGGGAGCTCTCAGGCAAGTGCGCAGAGGACATTCTCCCCCAGCACCAGCAGCCTCCTCTGTCAAAAAGCAGCAGAGCCGGGTGCCAGCCCAGGGCCCAGGCCCAGAGGCAGCAGTGAGGCCCCATCAGTCTGCAGTGAGACTTCAGCCCTTTCTGCCTCTAGCGTTCACCTGGCTTCCTCCCCAGTCAGGCAGCGGTCTGGTTTTCTACCCTCGCCAATAGGAGGGAGGACCCCTCAACATCCACTCCACATGGGACTTACCTGTGTACACCGGTTAGAGGCGATTTCCGCTCCACGCACCTTGGAAAGCCAGGTGACCCGGGTATAAGACAAAAGACCAAGGAAACTAGAATTCGGGCCTCTGGCTCAAGCAGATCTGAAGTGCGGGATGATGTGGGAAGACCAGCTACAAAAGCAATTTAAGAGTCAAGGGTTAATTTTATGGAAAATTAAAAGGCCAATTGGGACTCGAGAACTTGGTGGAATAAGTAATAGATTCAAAGGAGCAATTGATGATTGGGAGGTTACAGGAGGGTTTCGTCACCCAGCTGAGCAGGGATCTAGGCATGAAAAGGTCCCCATTGTCTAGGGGCAGGTGGAAGTGAACAGGCTCCCTCGAGCCGCCAAGCGCTACCATGCCGGAGGAGCGGTCCCCACACCCTCAGATGCAGAGCTGCCAAGTGGGGTGCTGTTTGGTGCCGCCCCAGCCTCCTGCCTGCAGACTTCAGTGCCCAATGCAGTTCCCCTGGCAGCCGTCAGCAGAGTCATTCAGACTCCACTGAAACGGCTCCCTCCGAGGAGACTGGTCTGTGGTTCTAAAGAGGGGAGAGAAGGACACATGCGAAACACCAGCTTCACTCTTCTCTTCCTGTCTCCTTTTATCCCCTAGAGGTAAAATCACTACTTAACTTTTAAAAACTGAAAGTCAAAACCATACACATCTAGTGCAAAATAAACCACCATCTTGTGTTCGCTGGAGGAAAAACATCTGAACACGTATGAAATAGAATTACCTGCAGGTGACCTGACTCTCGAAATCTCAAATTTAACTTTTCTTCTAAACTAGGATTGCTGCCTTGGCCTTGCATTTGGGATTTTGTTGGAGAGTAAAGGGCAGAAGTCTATTCGTTTGTGTGTGTCAAGTTTGGGAGATTTTTATTTTTCATTTTGGGATTTTTTTTTTCTAATGGAACTGAATCTCTGGGCTTAGAGTGAGGAGAGTAGAAACTGCTATTTCTATGTTCTTTTTTCTAAGTAATCAAATGAAACCACAGATAAAAGTGTGTTGTTATTCAGATCTTATTTGCTTAAACACCTCTGTACCCTTAATATAAATGGTCAAATTTTCTAAAGTATCTCTCCTTTCAAAACAAACCTCAGGAAGACTTGCATTTGGTTTCAGTTTGTCCAAATTAAGAATTTCTCTAAGTAGTAACTTAGAATTCAAAAATTACAATCCCAGCTGACTTCAAACTACCTGATAATTAGAGTTTATACAAAAATTTACCACAGGTTGAACATCCCTCATCCAGAAATCCAAAATCCGTGTTACTTTTCAATACAGACACAGCAGCACAAATAGGAAACTTCACACCCAAACTCATGAACTGGGTCAGAGAGAAGAACTGACCTGCTAAAAATACTGCATAAAATTATTTTCAGGATATGTTAGACTACATTAATAAATTAATTTTGCTTATAGACTTAGATATTATCTCCAGGCTCTCTCACTACACAAACACATGCACACACACAAAGAATTTCAAAACGTGAAACCTAAGACATGAAATTTGAAATATTTCTGAAAAGGGTTATGCTACCCGTACAGAGATATTTGATAATGAACAAAAATATACCTTCAATTTGTGTTTAAAATGTGGTCAGTGTTATCTTCTGTATTAGTCACTTTTCTGAGACTGTGACGAACTAACCAAAAAAGACAAGCTGAGGAGACTCATTTGACTCACAGTTCCGGAAGCTCCACCCATGGCCACTGGCTCCAAGGCAGAACCACCATGGCGGCGGAAGGCGGCTCAGAGGGAAGCTGCTGCCTCGTGGTGGCCAGGACGCAGAGGCACAAGCACATGCCGAGGGCCTTCCTCCTTGTCCTCTGTCCTCCCACCCAGCTCTCAGCCTACTGGATGGTCCCTTCATCCCAGGAAAGTCTCTCTCACCTGCCCATGTGAGTCTCTCTCACATTTGCTGCTCACCTGCCCATGGTCTCCGGAAGGAAGCACCCTCCAGAGTCAGAAGTGCATTTAAATCTCCCAGGCATCCTCCCACCAGGCTAGAGGGTTAACTGTCACATTGTCACTTCCAGTGGGGAGCCGCCAGCAGAATATTTTCATCTTAGGTATCTGTGTATTAGAAACTCTAGTTTTTAGAGAGTTCAAAACTATTTCTAGTCAATTTAGCTTCTACAATTCCCTTTGTCAAAGTACTGCTGTCTCTAACAACTTAGCTTAAGTATCCATCCTAGAAACACAAATGTTGAATAGTGAATAGCATTGTGTCAGGGAACCACAAATTCTCAATGGCTGGCTTTCCATTCTTCCCTAAGGGATGAACAGAGGCTAGAACTTTTGGTATCACCTTTCTGAGGTTTCCCATTAGCCCATTAGGGCTGGACCACCCTCTCCTACCCACTAAGACTAAAACTAAGACTGACACTGAGAAGAAGATTAAGACTAAGACTAAAGACCCTTCAGGGCAAGACTACCCTTACCCTCTGAGGCATCAGTAGTTCCCCCCGCCCAATAATGCCAGGATTCTGGTTGCATTGAGGCCTTTTGCTCCCTGGGAACAACTGATCGGCTGGATCCCCTCTGTACCCCCACTTGGTCTCTTGCTCCTTCTTCCTTGCTTCCCACCGCACACAGTAATGCACGGCAGGAGATGGGGCTCGCTGCCGGGATCTCTGGTAAAGATAATTAGGTTTCCTGGCCAGACGCTCACAGAAACTTTGTTTTTCAAATAAAGACCCAACCTGTCCACCAGTGTCTCTTAAAATGCAGTGACTTGAATTGAACACGTGGTCCAGGTGTGAGCTCAGCACTGCAAGTGTGTTCTGGGACTCAATGTCCCAGTTCTCAGACAAGTATCCCACGTTTCTCTTACACGTGGACTCTAGGGGAGAGTAAGACATAGGAGCAGGAGTACTATCAGGGCAGGGAAAAGAGCCAGGGGAGAGGCAAGAGAAGTAACAGGAAAGGCAGACACCATCAGAGAGTGCTGTGTGCACACATGAAAGTTAATTTGCACAACTGACAGCCACTAATTAACAAGGCAGCCTAAGCATTAGCTTTCTTTGACAAAAATGTTACCACATTGACATCGTGGGCTTCTAAACTCCTTGGTGTTTTCATCCACGCTGCTCTCCATTCAGGCCTCCACCGAGGCCTCCATTCAAACCAGCCGCTCTGTAGGCACAAGTTCCACCCACGAGATGTGACCGAGGAGACGGGTGTTCGCTGCGCAGTTCCACTAACAGGGTTTCGCCATCATCCTCAATCTCTGCACGGCGCTGTCCAAAGCCTAATTTCAACAACCACAGAATAAGTTACCGGCTTGCTATGGGCCTGCCGTAATAAAGCTGTCAACAATTCTTACTCAAGTGAAGTAAATAAATAATTATGCATTTATTTAGTGTTATTACTCCCCAAGGCATTTTTCAATCATCGATTTAAAGCACATCATGTAATACAGGTAGAAAAAAACCTTTTGTTATGACAAGACTTACCACAAGTGAAAATATATTAACCTTAATTTTAAAAATCTTGAAATTCTCCTAGGAACACCAGTTCCCCAAATGGTAATAACATGTTAAGTAACTCTGCTTTTATGTTAACTCCCCTGTGTAAATTGTACATACACCTCATTTATGTCTCTACATTCTAAATGTCTTAGCAACAGCTTCCTACCTGCTGATATCTTTCTTTAAATGGTCACAGTTTCTCTTTACACTCTCACAAATTCATTTTGGGAAATAATTAAGAGAAGTATTAGTGAGTGCCATTTGGTAATATGAAAATTTTAGATTCTTCACCTATTTTCAAAAAAAGAAAAGAAAAAAATTATTATTTTTGGTTACCTCTCCATGGGGCAGGCACTAGATATATGATATCCTTTCTGCCCTACAAGATTCTGTAAGAAACATCTTATTTTTACTTTCTAAATGGAAAAAAATGGCAGAACTACAAACCAAAAGGATTAAACATTTGACTCACTGAGAATGTGACTCAACTGAGATTCAAACACAGATTTTTCTGATTCTGTATTCATACACTTTCCTCTGAAAGAACTCAGACCGATTTACTTAGATTGGTAGGGAATTGGAAATTTTTTAAGCATCAAAAAAAAAGAACCCCATGACATATCCACCTGAGGTCTCCAACACAGAGGGTCTTTGGAGGCATTAGAATCCTTTTCCGTATCCATTCTGGTTGAAGATCTTAAGTTGGACATCATTTTAAGGAGTTGCAGATAAAGATACAGATCGAAAATGGTTCCAAACTTCAATTCCTCAGTCTCACTAGAGAGAGTTTACAAATAATAAGCACTCAAAGGCAGGGGGAGAATCCAGAGGCCCTGGGGGAGCTGAGGGCCCTGCTGCCTGACTGCCACTAGCTTGCAAACATCCGCAGACGCAGGCCACCTCGTCCCCTACTTGTGTCCACGTCACGATGGACATCTTAATCATCCCACTGTTCTTTCCTCTCCCCATTGCTCTATTTTCTTTGCAGAAAGGAATAGGATGACATTATTTGCTGCTGTCTTTTGCTTTCCGTGGACCCAGGAGTCGCTCAGTTCATTGGAGCTTCCGTACCTGGAGGGATGTCCAACAAGGCTCCTCACAGACGGCCGGCCTCTCACCTGCTGCACTTTGATAGTCATTACAGTTAATTTTCTTAGAAAATGAAGGCTTTGCTCCGCAGCACAGAGAATTTTACACTGTGCTGACAAGTCCAGTGAGTGGCCTTCTAACTGCACCGGCACCCTCTGCCTGCCGCGCCTGACCTTACTCATAAATCCCCGGCTCAGAAGTGTGGCGGGAGCCTGGGCAGAGGACTCCTGCTCCCCACTGCAGCCAGACAAAGTGCTACCTCAGAACCACGGCTGGAGAGCTGCTCCATGCAGAAGGGGACAGATGGTCCCCATCTTCCCAATGGAAACCCACATAACCAGATTCCACCTGGTTTCCAGGCAGGGAACATCTACTCAGGTTTATCACATTGCAGAAAAGAAAAATCCATACTGCTTCCCCTCAGGTCGTACCTGCTCAGCCAGCACTCCAAGGTGCACAGAGAGCCAGCTCAGCTTAGAATCTCACTTCTGCCCTTCCTCCGATGCCATAGTGATAGCAGCGTGGTGTCACAGTGCCAAGGAAAGCAGGTAAAGAAACGGTCTAAAGCACCACTTGGAGGAATACTAAGAAACACTCCATGACTTAATTCCTTCCAGCCATTTGCTCCAACACCTTTAGAGTGCTGTTGTCCTGGGTGGATTTTTCTTTGAAGATAGAAATAAGCTTGCCTAAAATTACCCTGCTTAAAGATAAACAAATGTGAGCATATATTTATATTTATATATATATATATATATATATAATCACCATTGGAGACCAAAAATATATAGAACACAAGTGGAAGGAAACATAGTAACCACTGCTACATGACCTCGGTACTTCCCGAATGCTTTATGTACTTTTAAACTAAAGTTCACATAATAGCACCATACTCCTAAACGACAGTTAGCGTTCATCTCTCACTGTCCAGAGTCACGGGGACCGCCGGCGCCTGAGAGCCGGCCCTGCCACCTGCTGTAAATCTCCCGCCTGGCTGTCCTGCTGTCACTGTCACGATGCCCTCCCGCCCGCTGCAGTTTTCTCAGCGATGCATGCCCCTGACCTTGAGCAGCCCTGGCTGTCTCCCTTCAGACCTGTGCGGAGACTGTCCCTGGCTCTGCCCCGGTCTGGAAGCTCCCGGGGTCTACTTAGCATCACCATCTCCCTCCCTAAGGGAGAATCAGTTTGTGTTGTTTCCTGTTCTGTTTTCAAGTAGTGCGTCCCCAGACAGCACTTGAGATGTCTCCCCACAGACATCTGGCCACTCGTCTCTGAAAGCTGCGTCTTCAGTGGCATCTTACATCTACTTACAAACGGTTCGTTAATGCCTCCAGGCATTTTCATTTTTGTGTAGGGCAACCAGATCCTGAAATCTCATGGGAACCTCTTTTTTCCAGTTTATTCCTGCAGTTTTTAAATTTTTTCCAAAAGATAACAGAAGAAGGTGCTTCTTTTTAAAAAATACCACAATGTAAACCAAGTACAGCTTCACAATGTCACACACTAGATTACTTCACAAACCAAACCAATGAGACTTTTTTTTTTACACTTGTGAACTGGTTAGAAATGTCAATAAATTAAAAATAGAAAGTGAGGCCATATGCTAGGATAGAGAGGAAAGCAAATTCCCTAAAATCCTTCACGTACAAATCAAAGAAGTCAGTTGAGGATTGCATGTCACTAAAATTTCAGTTAAAAAGTTGTTAGCCAGTGAATCCACATAGAACCTGATGTTTAATTCAAGGAACTCCTTGAGTTAGATTTACAAGAAAAAGGAAAATCAATAATTGGCTATGATTTAAAAGAAACCATACTGAGCATATTTTAAGATTTTTCCCATCTCTCCTGAGATTCAGAAAGCAACTGATGAATAATATATTTAGCAATTTTCAGAAGCCTTTAGGGTATAAAATGCCAAATGCAACCAGAAATCTGATTTTCAGGGAGAATATATATTTCTTTCAAGATTTCATTAAATTTAGGGAGCAAGGGTGAATTGCGTTACAGGAAGCCTATGAGCATTTGAAAGCAGCCCTGGAGGGGAGGGGGTGTCACCAATTTGCAAGTGAGGTGAGCTGAGGCAGAGTCCCCAGCCTTTCAAAACTAAATGACATGTGCAAGGGGACTCAGGAAGCTGAGCGGACAGCGATTTCTTGTTATGCTTTATTCTTCTTTCTCTGTCCATTAACCTCTCTCAGGAAACATTAAACATCGAACGTATTTCCACTGATGGCTGCAACTATTTGTTGATGTTCAGGAGTAAAACTATTTCCATTTTCATGTAGCTCCTATCCTTAGATGAAATTTTCATTACTAACAGTGCTTTGGTGTTATTCTTAAACATTAACAAGTGTATTTAAGGCAGAATTGAAGTTACTTGGTGTAAGTTAGAAACCAAAGTGGCCAAGCTGGACTCTGAAACAGGCCACTGCTCTCAGCAGAGATTCTGTCTTATTCTGCATTGTTATGTAGAACCTAATGCATGGTATTTCTTCTCGGGAACACTTGAAAAGTTTGATATACAGTTTTAATATTCCATTTTAAAGGGAATATTGGGAGAACTTTTGTACGGTTTTTGTTGTGGTGGTGGTTGTTAGGTAGAAGTTTTGTCCTTTAAACTGTCCAAATCCAGTATAACTAGCTGAACAGAGAAAGACGAAGTAGAACAATTCCTCCTGCTGCCCACCCATGGGTTTGACTCCCTTCTTACCTCTGCGATGATGGTTTGGGATTTATGTAAGCACTGTCCATTTCACATTCACCAACCAAACCAAGTTCATGTTAAAAATATATCTATCCTTCTAACCTTCATTGAAATTGCCTCTCTGTGTTCCTAGGTGACATAAATTAAGGCCAAGATCCTGGCCAGAAGAAATGAGAGACTTCATAGGCTGCATGGCCAAGTCTGAGCTGCAGAGTGCAGAGCATTCACAGAGATTCCACACACCTGCAGATTTCATAGGGACCGCGTTTCCTCCCACCGGTTATAACAACCCCATCACATCTCCCCCGCTCGGAGCACCCCACGATACATACGTTGGGAAAGAGCCGGGGGAGCTTCAGGGGCAACATCAGGTGGAAAGGAGGTGAGGAGAGTCCGGTAGGTTTCCTCATGTGCATGGCGGGGAGCGGAGAGAAGGGAGAAGAATTGTCAAATTCCTTTTGGACGCAAAAGCGAAAGCTTTCCAGCAAACTCACCGGGGTCATCTTCTGGAAGGCTTTATAGATAGAAATGACTCTGGGATGCATCCTCTTAGGATTTCTAGGAAGAAAGCAAATAACTTTTTTAATGGGAATCTATGGATGAAGCAAAATAACATATAAGGAATTGTAATGGTTGATACACTGGGTCAACCTGAGAAGTGCAGCAGTTTAACTAAGCCGATCAGCAGGGAGCCATGGTCCTTACTTTGTAAACACCCTCACCTATGCAAGAGGAGGGCACTGAGGTGGACCCGGGGGAGGGCAGCCTGCTTACAGTGTCAGGGGGAGAAGAAGCTGGCTCTTCCCCACTTGTGCTCTGGCTGTTTTGCTATCTTCTGCCACTGTGAACTGTGGCCCCTGTGCCACGCCACCCTGCCTTGGAATGAGCCGATTAGGGGTGAAACCCCCACAAACTGTGAGCTCACTAAACCTCTCCTTCATTAATGTTGGGTGCCAGGTATTTTGTCCCAACAACAAGAGAAAAGTAACCAAGACAGGAACAGTTAGGTATAAAATGGTAACACATCATAAGTAAAGTTATCTACCCTATGTATGTGATTCAGTCACAAACATCACTGAAAGAGGCCCCGTGGTAAATCCCAGCCACGGTGCCCAGCAGAAGAGAACCAGCAAGGCCCAGGGGCTGTGTCTGAACCCTCCAAGCCCCATCTGTCCACCTGATAATTTTTTCTTTGTCATTTTTTATGAGGTATATGTAAGGTAAAATCTCTGCCTCTCATTTCAAAAAGATCTTTTATATGATCTGTTGAAGAGAAATAATTTGTTCAGAGACAAAAACTACCTTGTTTTTAGCACTTTACAACCCTTAGTGTTCATGGAGAGTTCCGGGCTTTAGCATTTGGCACTCTAAGTCCAAATCCAAGATCCCTCATTGCGTGCTGCTATGTTCTCGGTAGAAGGCTTTAGCCTCCATAGCCAGGTTAGCAAGTTCTTCTTTTTCTTTCTGTCCATCTGTCCATCCATCAAGTCACCCAGCCACCCCTCCACCTATGCACCTATCCATGTGTCCACCTACCTTAGCTATCCATCCATCCGTCTATTCACCCTCCATGTGTCCATCCGTCTATCATCCATTGACTGACCTATCCATCCATCCATCCTTTTGGTTCTAGTTCACTACAGAACCTTGACTAATACAACATTCAAACTTTTCTTGCCTTTGACACCTTTCCAATGAATTAAGGGCCAAGTTTTATGATCCTATTTCTAGTATTATCCTAACATTGTATTTCTGTGTTAAAAGTCACATTGTAAGTGGTAATTTTCTATCAGAATGTAAAGGTAGCAAGTCAGTATTAGCTATTTGGGGTACTAATAGTATGCATATATATGAAACTGAGATGCTCAGTCACTCATGTGGTATTTACTTTACTTCTCCTATGTGGCACCTATGGCCCTGTGTTAATGTCTATGCAAACATAAAACAATCTGGATTCTTTCCAGAAATGTCTTCAGCGTATCAGTTCACCAGCTGTCCACCTGTTAGAGCAAGTGCTGAGTGTTCCAGAGACACAGAGAAGGAAACAGGGAGCAGGCAGAGTCCACTGAGACCCCAGGGGGAGCGAACCCTCTCCTGGTTGGCAATCACTGGTGTGAGTCATGGAGACGAGGGAGCAGGTTGGTCACCCATATGTGGGAGATGGAGGGTGCGTCACTGACAGGAGGCAGCAGACACACCAGTGACACCTGACACCACGGGATTGTGAGGAGCCCAAGCTGCTGGAGGGCAGAGCAGCTCAGTCTCCAGCCTGCTGTCCCCTTAGATGTCTTCGCAGCAGCTCTGACTGGAGGTCTGGGTAGACCCAGTGAGGGAAGCGGCAAAGGATTCTTTTTAAACTAAGAAGAATCAAAAGCCAACAAATTTACTAAGATATGACAAAAAAAGCAATAAAAATGAAGATTTATACCATAGTGAAGAAAATTATAAACCTCTATCATTAGTGGACATAGCTAAAAAAAAAAAAATCCTCAAAAAACACTAGCAATCCTAATTCGGCCAGACAGTTAAACAATGTTTCACCAAGATCAAGTGAGATCTGTCCTTGGAATATAAAGAAGAGTCAACCTGTTCACATTATTAAGTGTGACATCATGTCAACAGAAGGAGAAACAGAAATCATGTGTTCTTCTCAATCCATGCAGAAAAAGCACTTAACAAGATTCAACATCCTGTCATGGTAAAAACTCTCAAAGAATAAATATAGAACCTGAACAACAAAGGCCGTATGTGACAAGACCACCGCTGACATCCTACTCAGTGAACAGCTGAAAAGTCTGACCTACAAGTCAGTAACAAGGCAAGGGTGCCCCGTCCACAATTCCTTCCCAGCACAGTCCTGAATCCTAACCAGAATGAAAGGAAAGAAAGAAAGCAAGGACAGGTGCATAGGTTGGCAAGGAGGTAGCAAAACTGTCCATTTCCTGACATGATCTTGTGCATCAAAAACCCTCAGAACTCCACCCACACAAGCTGTTAGAACTAATAAATCAGTCCCATAAAGTTACATGATACAAAAGTCAACACAGAAACTAAATTACATTGGTATATACTAATAATGAGATATTATTCAGGGAAAAGGAAATAAAAATGGCAATTCCACATATAATAGCAATGCAATAACCACACAATAGTTGGGTGGAAAATTTAACCAGGGAGTAAAATATCCATAAAGTGAGAAATATAAGGCATTGATGAAATAAATTGGAGGGAACACAATAAATGGAGAGCTAACCCACATTCATAGATTGGAGAAACTAACATTTTTAAAATTCCATGTTACTCAAAGTGATTTACAGATTCAATCCAATCTCTATTAAAATTCTAGTGTAGTTTTTCACACAAACAGGAAAAAAACCCTAAATTATAGAGGCAGAAAAAATACTCTGTGGCCAAACCAATCCTGAGCAAAAAGAACAAAGCTGAGACATCACTCTGCCTGACACAAAATATATCCCAAAACTATAGTCATCAAAATAACCTGGCACAGGTGCAAACCAATTACCCTGAAGAACAGGACAGGAGAGAGTCAGCAGTAAACTTGTGCATTATAACAACTGATTTCTTATAAAGCTGCCAAGATTACACAGCAGTGAAAGGATAGTTCAATGAATTGCACTGGAAAAGTAAGGTTTCCACATGCAGAAGAATAAAATTAGACTCTTATCCCATGTACTAGAATCTCATCGCAATGAATTCAAGTCTTACCTCCAAGACCTGACCCTTAGAACTACATACAGACCATGACATTTCTCACAAAGTTGGTCTGTGTGCTGCCCTATTGGATACAACCAAAAAACATATAATACAAAGCAAAAACAGATAAATGAGAACACATCCAATTTAAAAGATTCTGCACAACAGAGTAAAGAGACAGGGAAAGTAGGAGAAAATATTTATATATCATACATCTGGTAAGAGGTTAACACATGATCAATGGACAAAGAAAATACAGCGGAATACTATTTACCTTCAAAAAGAAAAGTCCTGACTTGTGACAACCTGCATGAACCCAGAAAACAGAACACTAAGTGAAATAAATCAAGCCGGGGAAAACAAACACCACACCACCAGAGTCACATCTGGAGTCAAATTCCTAGCAGCAGACTGGAGGTTACCAAAGTAGGTGGGGGAGGGGTAGAGAGCTGCAGGAAGGACAGGCTGTCACAGCAGCGCAGAGGGAGTGCGTTTCCACGCCCATGGCCGTGGCCGTAACACACACTGTGCCCTGCAGAGCTGCTAAGAATTTCAATGTCTCGCTACAGAAATCACAGCTGAGGCACTGGCTGTGCTAATTAGCGTTGTTTTATTCGCTCCACATGCTTGCTTCAATCACACATCACACTGGACCCCATTCATATACGGAATTACAACTTTCAGTTAGAAAATCGAGCTTCGGGCGCAGAAGGAGGATGCGCAGGAGCAGCAGGGCGCGGGCCTACCGGCTGCACGCCACAGGTGCCTGCGATTCCCCTGCTGCTCCGTTTTGCTTTTCCCTGCAGTGCCAGGTGGGTCCCAGAGCCCAGTGCATGCTGGGCAAGTGCTCTTCCACAGAGCTCAACCTGCAGGCTTTTTTTAAAAAAGCGTTAGGTTGTTACCCAGGCTGAATGTGATTTGCATCCTCCTGCCTCAGTCTCCCAAGCTGCTGGCTTTGCAGAAGTCACCACTGTCTCCTGCTGCAGGTCCACAGGGCTTTTGGGCACAGGGAAGGGTGATCTTCCCTTTGTCAAGGCAGCAAACACCTCACTATTCTGAGCCTGCCTTTGGTGTGTGCCTCACAGGCCACCGTCCATTCTCAGCTTTGCTTCTTCCATCCAAACTATAAAATCCTCCCTGGAGAAGCCCAGGCACCCCCTAAACACAGCACCCCCACACACCCCCACGTCCCCGCAGAACAAGCCCCTGAGCTTCAGGCCTCTGTGTTTCAGCCTTTGTTGTGCCTTTTATAAATCAATACTTGAGAGTATCTTTTCTGTCAGGAAAAAAAAAAAAATGTGCCACACACCTTAAAAGTCAGACCTGCGTTCAGCTTCAGCTGTGCACCCTCACTGGATTTCCTGCGTGTGGCAAACACACACGTTCACACACAGGTGTGGCCCCCGGGCTGTGGAAGTGACACACAGTGGTCATGTCTTTGGATCTGTCTCTTGACGTCAGATCACCTGAGGAGCTCCTTGGCTCCTGTTACCGAGTGATGCCTGAGTTTTTACGGTTCTTGTTGGCTCGGTGCGGCAGAAATCAATGAAGCCGTCCTGCCTGCCTTCCAGCACAGTTGCATCTGTGCTCCGTTATTTCCGGGCTGTCAGGTGCTAATGGAACCGACTGGCAGCGCCCGGAAAAGCAACCGCCTTGCTCCTGATGCAACACAGCTTGAAGAGCTAACCTGCAAATCTTTTTGATCTGAACAATTTTAATTATCCTACCCCCCCCCCGCAAAAAAAAAAGGTGCATCTCTTTCATTATTCGCCTTCTTCTCCTGGCCCACGTGTCTCTAGGCCCACGACATTCTCTTCTGTTTCCCAAACTACTTTCCAAATTTTGCACAAATATAAAAAAAACCCACGGTGTGTGAAAGTTTTGCAATTTCCACTGAGTTCAATTCCAATTAACTCGACTATCGAGGTCAGTCATAAGGGCTGCACGAGATGTCTGTGTTAGAACAAGGTAATGAGTGAGACAAAAGTGTCACCAGCTCTCGGCCCGGGGCGGGGGGCAGGAGAAAGGGGCCCCTTTCCTGAAATGCTTAGGGTAGAAATATGAGCCCTCATGGCTGTGTTTTGATTAATTTCCGGCAAGGATGTCCACCCAGCCAGGAGCATTTTGCTGCTTCTGCGTGCTCAGAGGACGCCTGTGTTCTGAAGTTATTCCACAACGAGCGCTCGTGGCTGCAATTTCTCCTTGCATTATTTTTCTGGGACGGTGCTTCTGGGCTTCAGAGCTGTCCCGTTGTTCTGCCAGAGGGTCTCTCCGGAAAAGCTGAGTGGTGCTGTGCGTGTCACGTCCTGCATTTGGAAGCGCCAGGAGTCCTGTGGGCTTCCATTCACTCGCAAGCACCGCTGCTGCTCAATACGTTAAATAATATTCATTCCCTTGGTGCATTTTTGATCTGAAAAAGAAACCCTGAACTTTAATGGGTGACATGAACTTGAACTGCTGAATTCTTTTAATCATTCAAAATGTTAAAATTATAAATCGCTGAAAGTCCTGTATAATGCTACTTTAAACCAACCAAGGACTACAGGGCAAACAATGCTGGAGATTTCCGTTAAGATGCCTGGTTTGCTTTCAAATAGTTTTCCAGGCAAAACAGAATATGCAGAGTGCTTGGAGGATTTTAATATGATGTGACCATCTGGATATTTCTAGGTAGTAACCATTGACCCCAATCCAAGTACAGAATTCATGAGTCAGTTATACAGGAGGTTGGATCTCCCAGAATTAGCTGGGTCCAATCAGGGTTCTAGCCCCAGCATTCCAGCTAACTCTGAAGGCCAGTGCCCACCAAGGATGTCTTTGTAAAGTGTAAGTTTCCCTCCTTAACTGTTGCATCAAGGTTGTTCCAAGAATGGAAAGCTGTATTCTCAAAAATATTCAATTTTTGCCAGTCAAGGAACAGCAATTTACTGTCAGGTGAGGAACCGGTACATGGTTGATCAATTTCACTTATGAAGGAGGCGTAAAAAGAAAGTAACATTTAATAGTCTATAATGTACTGAAAACCTTGTTAAGCATTTTATATTGTTAATCCTCCAAACATTCCTAAGAAGTAGTTATCATTGTTACCCATTTTTACTCCAGTAAATTGCTGATACTCCAGGTGAGATAGTTGCTGTCAGTATGCATTGTTTGATTTCCTAGCTTTTTGTTTGTTCTTTAATACTCTAACCAAAGAAGGACCTTTAAAGAATTCACAATGTCCATGGCATTGTGGTCTGTAACTATTTCCTGGTTTTCACAAAAGGATGCAAATCAACCTCTCTGCTGGATCTTAAGCCTCTCTGTCCCAGCCCTGCCTTCCCCTCAGATTTGCAGGGGAAAATTTCCTGCAGAGGGAGAGTATGCTGTTCTCTCAGCTGAAAATCTAATTTCATGAAAAATCCACCCAGTCCTCTCTACTTCAAACTCATCAAGGTAATTTCCACTCAAGCTTTGATTTTGGGAATGCACAGCACCTCCCGCAGGTAGTTAGAGTGTAACGTGTTCGTTGTTGTTAGTACCTGTTTGCAAACCACAGTGACCACACTGGCGCTGGGGTTGGTGCTCGGACACAGCACTTGCTCTTCTCTCCACCCCTTCCGCTCCTCTTCCTCCCCACACATCTTGGTCCCTTATTCTTCTGCTAAAGCTCTAGCTCTCTATTTCCTGTTACCTTTTATTTTTCTTCTTATATTTTGGGTTTCTCACATAGGAAAAACCATTTGATATTTAAATTTGCATGTCTGATTTATTTACTTATTAACATTGTGGTATCAAAATGCATCCATTTTCCTCAAATGACTCAAATTTATCCTTCTGTGTGGCAGAATTGTGTTTAAATTCCATATTTCCTTTGCCCATGCATCCATTGGTGGCCGTGTAGGCCCCTGCCAAGGTCCGCTGTTAGGAATTACGTTGTGATAAACTCGGTGTGCGTGGGGCACTGGCGTGGAAACCCTCCTGCACTGTGGGTAGGAATGTAAACTGGCACAGCCACCGTGGAAATCAGTATTGAGATTCCTCAAATGACTGAACACAGAAAATCCATCTGGCACAGCTATTATCTTTCCTGAAATACTTAAAGACATCATATTAAAAAGTATAATTTATCCAAGACAATGGAGATGTCTGTTTCATTGCTGTGAGTTCACGTAATAAATTTGGTTATAACGTACAGAGCCCGGTTTTATGCCCTCCTTGCATGGTCTTCTTGGTAGCTGCCAGAGAAGGTGCTTCCACCTCGATTAATTAACTTTTATTCATAGACATTACTGACCACCTGTGACTGAGGCGCTCAGAAAGTGAGAGCCAGGCGGCTCCCTCACCACCAGGGAATCACACCTGGCACAGGGAGGGTGCTCAGTGAGTAATTGCTGAATGAATAAGCGACCCACTGCTCAGCAGAACTAGCTTCCTTATTCACTTTAAAAATCTGAGGTGCCTTTACTCTGGGTTGGCATTACTAAAGATCTGTGTTTTTAGTTTTTGTTCCATATCTTAAAAGCACTTAACTACCTTGTTGTGAAATATGGAAATTCACAGGGTTACATGTTAAAAATAAAATACAGTAAAACACTGTTCTTTTCACTCTTGGGCCTGTGGATTTGGGTTTACATCAATATATCTTATTATTGATTACATAATTTACGTCCAACAAAACATCATTTTGTTTCTTGACATTTTCATTTAATGTACATTTGTTGATAAATATATCCTCTGGAAAGTTATACAGGGAACCTGCGCCTGAGTAGAGACGAAATCTATCTACCAGAAGCATTGCCTGACATTCGCCCTCTGCCAGATTGTATTAAATGTAAATAAAAATGAAATAGATGTGCTTGGGTTTGTGTACAGAACAGTGCACGTCTGCACTGAACAAATTCTCTCTTATTTGGCACCAGCAACACTGCTGCCCAGGCCCTCTTAGAACTGGGCTCCCAAGGCCCGAGGTACCGGCTCTCCTCCTTTCTCTCTCACTCTCCCTACCTCACGCTTCTTGGTTCCTCCACTCTTGTTTCCTTGATCAAGGACAAGTGACAGCTCACCATGAGTCTGGTGCTATATAGGGTCCTGACCTAGATCCCCAATCTCCCAAATGAGTGTACAGCAAAGGCTTAAATAAATGGGGCAAGTGGCATGATTTTAGGGCTCCAGGAGGATCAAAACCCTTTAGCTGAGTTTGAGACTCTGAGGGCTAAGACAAAGACTTCTCTGGGCCACCCATATTTATTAGGTCCAAACAAACAAAGAACTGGGAAGCTGAGGAAAGCACGGGCAATGAGCAGGACCTTGGGACTCACTTCAAAGACTTCTCCAGGTAGTAAATTATGCCAATTTAGGAGAGCCGTCTTATCTCCAAGATGGCAGTTATGGTAGCACTGAGCCTGCAGGAGTGAGACACCTGCAGCTGCAGTCTCTATCTGCTTCATTGATGTTGGAGCCAAGGTGTCTTCAGCTGTGCCCTTCTCTTGCCCTTTGAGGTGTCTCTGGCCTCACGGGCCACTACAGGTCTCAACCAGGACCAGTGATTCACAGAGGTTCACTTACTATGAATCAGCTCCCCACACCAAGCAAGGGGCCAAGGCCTAGAACACACTCATGGAGCAGAGAAACAGAAGACCTAGGACAGATAAACATAGGAAGCCAGTGGGTTAACTTTAAATCCTGCTCAGAGCTGCTTCTCAGTGGTCTCCAACAGTGCTACAGCCTGGAAATAAGATGACGCAGAGACACACATGGTCCCTGTCCTCATCACGCTTACTCCGTGAGCTCATGGGTGGCATCGCCTCTGCTCTGGAATATCTCCTGAGCTTTGTGACACTGAATGTCCAGGAGCCCCTTGACCTGCCCTCCAGCACCCCACACCATCCCTGACACTCACGATGGTCCCATGACACCAGTTCCCTTCTGTGAGACATCGTGCTTTACAGTCCTGTACTTCTGAACGGTGTTTCCCACCCTGCCCTCCAGTAACCTTCACCACTAAACTACAAATCAGATACCTTTTCTACAGCTCCTTCCCGACTTCAGAGAATGCTGCACCACTGCTGATTTTTCTGAATATAGAACGGATTATTCTCTACTGCAACTCTCCCCACCCACACTGGCCACCTCTGTCTGTAGGCACCATCAGACCCTCAACACCTCACACCAAGAGCATGCAAGACACACACATACTCACGGAAGGAGTGAACAGAGGACCATGCTTAAGAAATCATGGCGATAAATTACAATTCTCTTCTGGAAAAAAACCAAGTCTCTATAAATGAAAAGTCAACTGAAAACAAGAGACGTATCGGGGAGCCACGTTTCTGGGAGTTCAAACTTTACTTCATTAATGATAATAAACCAGAAGAGAGGCACATGGGCTGCACACAGGCACTGACCTTGGATCAGAGCATCTTTAGGGATTGCAGGGTCAGATGTCGGAGCTTCGCTTCTGAGTTATTCTCCTGTTCTCCAAAGCGTGCATCCACCCTCCCTGGCAAAAGTAAATATCCAAAAAGATCTGCTCTTCCTGTTCCCAATATAAATACATAATGCATATGCAGCATGTTGTACACATTATGTAAACAATCATTATATATATTTCCAATTATGGGCACTTGTTCTTGTCTGGACCTCTTAGGGTTTAATTTTCAGGAGGTGTTAATCAGGTTGTTAATCACCTTCCAGTCTCCTCAATAACCATGATGGTACCCAGGTCCTCAGACTTGTTATGTGTATGCACTGTGTTGCTTTGCTTGGTCACAAGTTACAACTACAATATTTTTGCTTTTGTGGCTGATGTTATGAGACAAACAAAAATTCGCCACCAGTGAGAGCCTAATGAGTCCCTGAAGAAAAGCGCTAGTCTCTCCTAAAGGGAAAAGAAAACTGAGAGCTTTGCTGGATCTGTTTTGGCTTGGAATTCACATTTGGAACACTAATTAGAGGTCATTTTATTCAGGTACACGGGACAAGGATACAAAATGCAAAGGCCTCCAGTCTTAGTTAAACTTTCTATACCTAAGCAAGAAAACCAGTTGATCCAAACACAATTACCCTGTATTTCCTTAAAGGTCTTAACGAAAACTGAGAAAGTAAGAAGTAAAGCTGACGTTTACTTCTGATGTGGCTTCCTGGGGCAGCCTAAGGGACAGGAGGAGGCCTATGGTGAGACGACTGGGCTCCAGGTGACCTCCCTGCTGCTGGCTACCGGGTTTATATCTTCAGTCTCAAGCACCACTGTGGGCGTGTAAGTGGCTTCCAGGGGAAGAATTTCTGGAACCTGATCGCACCCTGCTCTGGGGAAATGCTGTGAGCAGACAGCTACCACTTCCTCCTTTTCTCCACTGTGCTAATAAATTTGTCTCTTTTTCTTCCTTAAGGCCCTAGTGTATGGCGCCTGCTACATCTATCCTGAACATGTGGGCACATGAGAGAGGGTTAAACCAGCTGTGCCTAACACCTGACTATAATGAGAAATCAGACGTCTCTTCAGTGAGGATGAGGGTGAGGATAATGCAGGATGAAATCCCAAGCTAATGAAAGAAAGATGAAAATTCTCACTGTAATTTCTACACAAAAGAATCTCCAGGAATTTCCATGACTTTTTCAATATGGTTCTGCCTTCTTAAAGTGATCTATTTGTTCATTCTGATTGATCAACAAATTAGATTTCTATGAAAGGAGATTAATTAGCTCTATTATTGTTTTACTTAAAAGAACATACAAAAAACTAAGGTTGATAGAAAAGATAGCAAATAATAAAGTAAACTCCATTACAAAAATTTCCTGTAAACTCCATTACAAAAATTTCCTGGCTCACAAAAGACAATGGCTACTCATGGAAAAAATTACATATTCTCCAAAGCAGAGACTTTGTAGTGATGACAGCATGTGAGTTTAATTATACCAACCCCTGCTCAATACATCCCATGATATAAAGTCAGGCCATTCTAATATAAATTTACAGCATTAAAAAGTTATGAGAGGAAGTCACCTTGCATCCAGAAAGGATCTAAGTTCAGGATAGTTCTGATGAGTTTTGCAACTTTCAATTGCCTGAGTTTATTGCTAAAACACTTGAAACCGTCTTTGTAATTCCGCACTCATCTCTCCAGATCCCCTAAGCGCTGTCAGGTGCGTTCTTGGTAACACCATAGCTTTTGTTTTCATCAGCTCACAACTTCTCGGCATTTCCTGATACTTGTCAAGATAATTAATATCTGGAGCTGAAGAAGCAGGTAGACTGCACTTTGATACAAATTTTTGAGGCAAACATGGTTAAAGGAATAGTCTATTAAAAATCAGCTTTCCAACTTTGACATTTCGTTATATTGGAAAACATTTCTGATCTGCTTAAAGAATTATGGACACAGCTGTCATCTCCGTGGAATTAATGAAGGGTTTACTTTCAAGAGAATTTCCTGCCAAAGTTTTGAAAAAGTACAGATATTAATCACTTTGGGGTCCATCTCACAGCCAATAAGAATTCCGTGGAATGACACTAAAAGCGATGAGTTTAAAGTGCCTGTCACTTCAATATGTAACTTTTGCTTGTTTGTTAGTAAATTCACCTCCACCAATAGTATATTTTTGCCAACTGCAGGGAGGTTGTGGCCCACTTCCCTGGGTGATCGTGGAATCAAAACATCTGCCCTGTTCAGCAGCTCTAATTCTGTCACCATTAGTATACACAGAAAGGGTCGCCGCTCAACGGGTGACGCCTTCCTGAAGACCCCGGCGCCCGGCCAGCCCCTCGGTCACAGAGCACCTTCAGGACCTCAGCGTCCTCCACGCAGCATGCTGGGGGTCCTGATCCCTGGTGGCCCCTGCAGTTCGGCTCCAGTTCGGGGGCTTCTGCTCTTCTGTAGGAAACGCCTCCCTCCCGGCGCTCAGCAGTTAGTGGGAAGGTGGAAGGCACAGCCAGGAACAGGCAGCAGGTGACCGGGAACCGCAGGAATCTGGGGGAAGGTCATGGTCTTCTTAACGGACGACATTGTGAAAGCGTCGCTCTTTCAAGACAAATTGAAATTAAGTTTAAATAATGAAGAGCATTGCAATTATCATACAGATCCTTGAAATGCTATTGGGAAAAGTCAATGATATAGAGCAACAACAACAAAAATATTTTTGGCATCATTAAATGGCTCCTAATTTCATGCCGTATGTAAGACTTCGGCTTTGAATTTCAGATAACCAAAAAGAACACAGTTCTTAAAATTTTTGATTTCCTGAACCCTCAGTAATAACACATGTGCTAGTTTTTAAAGAAGGAATTATTAGAGTGAAATAATAATGTGCAGGAAAGTGTCTGGGATAATGACAGGCACAAAGAATACATTTAAAGTCCATATCCTTATGCTTTATGGCCATCTTAGCAAAAGAACATAGATGGTCTGATTTAATAAAATGCTTGAATACTCAAAAAAAGGCTGTAGATAAAAATTTGCAACACACAGTACAGAAAGGTTTCAGAGACAGTAAATTCTCCTCTTCTGACAGCAGTTTCCATCTCTTGAAATTTTAGTTTTTTACCTGTTACTGATTAAGTCCTAACTTATATTACAAATGTCTATTAGGCCAAAATAAAAATAATTTTATATGATTTCAAGAACATCTACTATAGATCAATGTGGAATTCAACTCAGTTCTCTTAAGTTGAAGTACGTAATTTCATTTTTCTGCATAACATCCTAAATAATCAACCCTCCTCCACTTGCCTGTTGACGCCTAAAATACTCCTAACAGAAGACAAATCTCCTCCACAATTATACATGAAGCTCCAAGTATGTAAATGTAATTTGAAAAGAGTAGCAATTAGTTTCAACTCACTTCAGAGCTGAAGGCTCTGATCTGGGAGGCTGGTGGGAGGACAGACAGGAGGGAGGAGAAGGGGGAGGGGGAGGAGGGGAGGGAGAGGGGAGGAGGAGAAGGAGGGGGAGGGGAGGGGAGGGAGGAGGAAGGGGGAGGGGGAGGAAAAACCACAGAGGCCGCCATGGGGTGCAAGACGGGGCGGGCGGGAAATGGAGGGACCAGAGGGGACCTCCACTGGCCAGCTCCCCTCCTCTCCCCACCCCCCTGCCTCTCTTTCCCCATTTTAGGGTCTCTGACCCTGCTTGCACCACGAGAATGATGCCGTGCGGTATTTTCAGGACTGTGACAGTCTTGAGGCACCAGGCAGGACTCACCCTCCTGCGTTCTTTTTCAGCAATTTGAGATGAAAGGGTTGATGTAGGGGTGGGGTTCAGAAGATCAGGAGAAAAGAAAGCATGCAGATTTCCTTCTGGCTCTTTCCCTGCCCTAGAGTTACTGGAAGGGATTTCCTGTAATCACCTTTCAAAAGAAACCTGAGTACTATGGAATCTTGACAGCTAGCGTAAAAGGATAGAAGTCATCCTAAAATAAAATAGACCAGATCTTTTCCAACACGATTAAAATTTTTTAAACTAAAAGTCAATGTCTTTTTCATTCATTCTATTCTCCAGTTAAAATAACACCTCCAGAATTAAATTATATTCCGGGGGTTTACAAACCACAGTCACTATTCCTTCCTGCTCTGAAGTCCCTGGCCCTGCCAGCTTTCTCCCAGCTTGTGGAAGGTCAGGCCACATGAATATTTGCTTCTATTGATTAGAATGGAGCACCCAGCAGGTGGTAAAGTTTAGTAAAGTTCACAGGACTGCAGAGCAGACACAACAAGACAGAGATGCAGGGCGCCATGGATTTGCAGAGCAGCTGGGGCTGTGTAATTTCGCCTGACCTTTCCAGTTCTCTGCACGGGAGCGAACTACTCATTGGCAATTAGGGGCATTTAGCATGGTCTGTGCGAAGTTTATTGAGTCTGAAGTTTTATATTGAATTTTTTGGACTGACTGCAAAGCAGCTACAAAGTTTTCTAGCAAGAGATATTTTCAATATTTTTGTAGTAAAATTAGATTTTCAAATTTTTCTCTTTTTTTCTGATTACTCCCCACTTCCAACACTTAGATCATGGAAAGAGTCCACTTAAGAAATTTTCTGAAGATTGAAACTACTTCAAGGCATTTTCATACTTGATTATAACAAGAGTGCTTCGTTTTTTGGCCCAAGAAACATCAAAATTAAAAATAAGTAGATATCTAAAAGTACATAAAAAAATATATACACACATGGCTCTTCTTTTCCAGGAAAGTAAATTCACATACCTTGTTAACTTATGTTCATGGGGTAAAATGTTTTATTTAGTGCAGATCAAAATTTATCTTATCAATTACAAACAAAAGGTGACTTATCATTCACGTCCTCTGTGACAGTGACATTGCCCCCTCCACAGACTGCTTTCCTGTTCCCATATAAATTCCCAGCTCCTTACTGTCATTAACTCTTTGATTTATACATGGGTAGAGATTTTACCTTTGGGTTTCGTGGCTGACCAAGCAGGAATTACAATGCACATCTTTTGATTTTGGAAATGATTCCGAATCTCCTCAGGAATAATTTATGTCACCTCTAAAAGTGCAAGGGAAGGACAGAATAAGCAGCAAAGGGACAATCCACACCGTCAACGTCCGCTTCTGTTTTGCAGTTGGAAAAGGCACAGCAGTAGTGCTGAAGTCTTCAGAGAAATACGGTGCTTACATGGGTAAGAAGTTTTAAGAGCAAAGAAGTAAGTCTCCTTTGGTGCTGGTTTCAGAGAACAGTGCACGACGCGAGCACTGTGTATGAGTCGCACTGTCACAGCTCAGCTGCTACTGCACTTGTTGGTGGCGTGAGGGAAACAGATGGCAGCGAGTCACACAGCACTCCCACCAGGGAAGCAAAGGAAGACCTGACGGTAGATCAGGACACTCTTGTTGCTAGTGATCTTTATTCAAACAGTTGAAATTTTTCTTTTATTTCTCATATTTTAAAAAGTATAGCACCTGTCTGCTTGGGCTTGCAGTGTTTTGCTTGTTTTGCTTTAAAAATCTTGCTGTTGATTTAGGAACAAGTTAGAAATTTGAAGCCATGAAAAGAATATTGTTATAATTGGATTTAGACTATGTTAACATTTCTGGACTGATTTGGAAGCCATGTTGATCAAATCATTGACAATTTTACAGAAGGTGAACAATTTAGTTTAATGTAACTACAGGTTGACACTGTCATAGCATTTTTAAAATGGTGTCTAATGTGGGAATGTTAGTTCCTTGTTTGTTTTTGTAGATGGCTGTGCCTAAAATATTTGAATCTCTGTATGGCAGAATGTCTTCTTACACTTATAATTGTAGCAGAAAATGGTCCCCCAGCCAGTACACTTCAGTTTCTTAGTCGCCCAGGTAACAGTTCCTGTTACAGTTCCTGTTCCTAGAAATGATTGGTCACTATGATGCATATTGTAAGAACCAATCAAAGACAGTCAAGTACTCTGCTTTTTGCTTGCAACCCCATAAAAAACTCCCTCCATTAGCCTTCAAGGCCTGACATGTTGAAGGACAATTGATTCCTTATCAGTGCCTGTCCTACACTAAATCAATCTGCCTCCAAATCCTGGGCAATGTTTCAGTGTTTCTGCTTTCTGACTCACAATAACAGTTTACCTTCTTCTGTGTGGAAAGAAAACTTGGAGAAAGTATTCAACGAGTGAGTATAAACAGGTGAGTTCAGTGAAAGAAGACTGGCACTTGTGATCCTAGGCTTTAGTTTCACCTTTAAATGCCCAGAAATCTTAGATAAACGATGGCAGTTTTTATCTCTCCTCTAAAATGAGGCCTTGGGTTACATAATCTGTAGAAATTATTCTTTCTAGTTCTGAAGCCTGGATCCAATGGTACCTTTCTGCTCAGCCCACCTTCTGTCAGTGCACCATTTGTAAGACTGTAGGTCAGATAATATTGTAATGAAAATAAGAGAAATACACTTATTTTTTTATTGGAAAACTCAAATCAGATTTTCTGTTTTATTAATTTACTATGTAATTCAGGCTGCAATGGAAAAATAAATACAGATGACAGAGACAGAAAGAATAAAGACAGACATGGTAGAGAAAAAGCATTTAAACCGTTTTCCATAACATTTCCCTACAAAAATACTTCCAGGTTTTTAGCACATGAAGAAGTCTAAGAGAAAAACTCACATAAGAAGAAACTTTGGTACTGAACAACAATCTAGAAAATAATTTACAAAAGTTCTTGGATATAAACTATACATATGTAACTGATTGTTTTGTTGTAGACTATGGTTCAAATGTAAGGAGTTGCAGCTCTTTTTCCTAAACATATTAAACAAAAATATAGACAATTATAACTTTTTTATGAGGGACAATGTGTTTCTCATTACATATTCCTACTAGATAACTAGCTCTTGAGTAATATTTGGTTATAAAACTTGGGGAGCTGAGGAGCTCCATTAGCCTCCTGGCTCCACGGCTGATGAGCAATATTCTCATAATGCTGTTTCCAAGTCTGTTCTTCCTGCTAACACTGTTTGTTTCTTTATGCTTAGAACTGAAGACTAAGGGAGCTTATTCAAAGGGGCTTAATATGGATTTTTGCTCTAAAAGAGTACAATTTGTGGCTGTAAATATTGACTAACTACAGTAGCAATTCATCATTCTGACTGAACAGAAAAATGAACACTTGTGGCCACACTATTAAAAGGCACAAAAGGCATCATTTAATATCTTTTTCTTCTCACAGCCTTCCAGATTTATTAAGAGACACATTCATGTAACCTTTGCTGACTTAAAAAGCAACTGTGCGGCTGGACTATGCAATATGATGAGCAATCTATTCATTAATGCAGTCATCAATAGGAAAGGAAATTAGGAATTGTTTATACACAGATCAATAAGCACATAGGCACTGTGTCCAACATAGGCAAGATAAATGAACTATATAAATGTTTACTTTTGTATCCCATGGACTAGCAGAAATCTTCTAAATAAGCTTAAAGTAGTCAATATACAAAAGACTGAAGAAAATGAAGATTTGGGGGATTTTTGGAAGGTTGGGTTTTCTCTTTGTTTGTTTGTTTGTTTGAAATACATGATTTTTTAATAAGTGAACCACAATGGCAGAGTAATGACCAACAGCAAACTGTAACCTCTCTGGGACACAAAAGTCAGAAACATGGAAAATGAAAACTTGGCATAAGGAAAAAAAGGAAGTAGATCTCTGAGCACAGGAGGGAGCTGGCCGGAAAATGAAAACCTGGAAGAATTTGGGGAATGAACTATGATCAGAGACAAGAGCGACGCAGTCTGTCAGCTCATCCCAGCTCCAAGAGAAGGAACCTGTCTATGCCGACACAAGGTAAATCCCGGGGCTACTGAAAACTACAAAAGCATCCAGGATTTTACTCTCACAAGTGACTCCTTCCACCTGGCAGGCAGTCGGATAAGGGACCCATAGCAGTGTCCACCGTGTTTCCAGAGAATTTAATCATGCACAATTTTTGGAAGGGGTTGAATATTTCAGATTGTGACTCAGGTTGGGAATGTAAAAAACAACTTGACTTTAGGGTTCTAGGTTTTACCCTCCCACAGTGACTCAAAAGAGCACCAGAAGGCAGTTGCTGAGAGGGTACAGGCTAGACATAGAGCCCTTCGGAAGTTCGAGTTTAGACCCAGAAGGACAGAGCCCTGGGTCTCTGTGGTAAGACGCCAGGCCCCGAAGCGGTTAGGTCTGCAAGTGCTGGCATTAAGTATGAGGGTCTACTTGAACCCATTCTCTGCTACCTACAGTCACACAGATCAGAGGTCTAATTGCTTCCACCATTTACCAACTTGAGCCACTACATATTCAGCTTGGTCAGTCGCCACAGCCTGGGGTGAATGATCAGGGAGACCTCTGCAAAGGGGAGGATGGAAGGTCAATGAAAGACACTTCTCAGAATTACAAATGGCCAATAAATACATGAAAATGTTCAACTTCTCTGGTTATTAGTGAAATGCATTCAAACAACACTGAGACTTCATCTTATTCCAGAAAGAATGGCTGTCATCAAGAAATAAAATAATAACAGATACTGGCAAAGCTGTGGGGGAAAGAACCCTTCTACATTGTTTAGGGAATTTAAAGTAATATAAATACTGTGGAAATCACAATAGAGATTTCTCAGAAAACTAAAACTAGGAATTTCATGTGACCCAGCTATTCCCTTTCCAGGTACCTTCCCAAAAGAGCTAACGGCATCATGTTCTAGCGATACGCGCACACTCAAGTTTGTAACAGCACAACTTCTAGTAGCTAAATCTTGGAAGCAGCCTATATGTCCATCAAAAGATGAATGGATAAAGGAAATGTGGCAGGTATACACAAAGGTGCACTACTCCGCCACAAGGTTAAATCGGAGTTGTTTTCAGGCAAATGGATGCAGCTGAGATCATTGTATTAAATGAAATAAGTCCGACATGCTGGCTTAAATACTGCATGATTTCTCTTACATAATAAACTCAAATGATAAATAAAGAGCAAAATAAAATATATGTAAGATGAAGCAGAGAAATAAATTTTTCTCAAATGGGAAAGGAAAAGACATGGAGTAAAAAGGGAGGGAGGGAGGAGAAAGGGAAACTTGAAAAGGGATTAAGGTGAGTTGTACATGCACCAGCACCCCGTGAGGGGTGGAAACACACTGTTCTGTACTTATTTGCCAGTAATAAACAAAATAAAAAAGACAAAATATTAAAAATTAAACGTGAAGTCAACAGGCATTGAAAGTTCTACATTCGTGCCTTCAGTGTGAATGCATCAAAGGGCCTGGGGAGGGTTTGCTTTACATGTTCAGATCGGAGCTGCCACACAACCCCAAGGAAGTTCAGCGGCTCTGACCCCGTACACTCTGACAGCAGGTCTCGGTTCAATATATTGCTTCTAAGATTTAATTTTTTTGTTTTTTATTTTAAAGAGGAAAAAACCAAGGAAAATAAAACAATGAAATCAATCAAAATAAACCAGAATAAGTGACACAGGACTTCTAAACCTTATGAAACCAACAATAGTTACCATAATGCCTTTGTTGTCTTCAAAATAGCTGCAGATACTGCCTTTGGATATATTAAAAATCAAACAGAACACAATAGAAGAGAAACAATAAAAACAAAACAATGAATGTAATAAGGACATCAAAACAAGCCAGTAGTAAATACATAATGGCTTCCATAACATGTCTTGCTAACTTAGAATTTTTGTAAATGACTTTGAAGCGCCTATATAAAATATATAGCCAAGTAGGTTGCACTGTTGGTTTCCCCTGCTGTAACCATCCTGGAAGGCTGAAATCCACACATGGTTACAGTGGATGGATGGAGAGCCAGACTGTTGATGGGTGGTCACGGGTCATGGGCTGGGGAGATGGCGCCGTGCAATACTGCAGCCCAGGAATGACTTCTGGTTACCCTGGAGTGGCAAAGCCTGCGTAATAACTCTAAATTCTTCTTTTCAGTATTCTCAAATTTGTAAATATCATTCACTTGTATTTTATACACATATGTAGATTTTTTTTTCTGAGAGAGAAAGGTTATTAGAAATCAGCTTGCGCAGTTCTAAAGGCCAGAAAGTCCACTGTTGGCCACCAGCAACCTGGAGACCCAGAGAGCCAGACTGCAAGTCAGTCCTGGTGAAGGCCTGATCATCAAGGGAGCCTAGGGTGTCAGATTCACACTCATCTTGGAGTGAGACAGGAGAAACTCGGGAGAGATTCTCCAACCAAATCCAAGAAGCAACAGGAAAGGTCAGTTCCTTCTTCCTCTCTTAGGTTTTCTTTAGGCTCTGAACAGATTTCTTGATGTCCACAGATGTGGGGAAAACTGTTCTCCCTTAGAGTCCATAGACTCAAATGCTAACCTCATCCTGGAAGAACCATATTGACACCCAGCAGCCACCGTTAACCTGGACACCCCACACCTGGCCAAAGTGACACATCAAATTAAGCAGCAACTGGGGGAAGAAATTATCCCTTTCCCCAAGTTTTACTCCTTTTTGTGACAAGGAGTGGCTGGAGATAGAATGGCTCAGACGTCACAGCCAGGCTCAGAAGAGCCATTCCTGGAGTAGGGCAAGAGCCCACTGAGGACCTGTCCAGGAACATGATCAGCTGCCATACATAGTTCTGACATTAGTGGTTGGGGTTATCCAGAGTCATAGAAACCTACCTATGAAAAATTATGTACTCAGGACTTCAAGTGTGCACATTTGAGCTTTTGCATGGGAAGACAGAGAATTTGCTATAATTTGTACAAAAGCCCTGGTACAAGTATGCAATAGATTCTGCAGAACTTAGAAAAGCATCTCTAGAGAATACCAAATTATGAAAATATGAAAGAAATGAGTCTCTTTCTTAAGAAATGGTTCCTTAGACCACAGACCAGTGACTCTAATGGGGAGCTTTGTAAGAAGCAAACAGAACCACACTAAGTAGGAATAGACACTGAACGGAGTCCTTGTTCCACTACATGGGGTTACCTATGTAATTACTCTTCAGTTCCAGACAATTTCTTAGATTTTAGACATAGGTAGCTACATAAACTAAGCGAATCCACTGTCAAGCACTCAGTCTAAAAACCCCAGGCTCATCTCTCCCTTCATCCATGCAGCCTTGTAATGGTTGATACATTGTATCAACTTGAAAAGTTTAGAAACTTACCTAAGCTGAGCAGTTCTTTAACCTAGGCTGTAGAAGACATATCCTGGGGTGGCTATTTAAGCTCCAGGATGTTGTAATAGTTGACTCATGTGTCAAATAGAGAAGTTTAGTTAAGTGACTCGGCAGGGGGCCAGGGTCCTCATTTTATAAACACCCCGAGCCTGTGAGAGAGGAGAGCAGACTGCGTACAATACAAGGGGAGAAGAGACTTGTTCTTCCCCCTTTTCACTCTTGTTGCTTTTGTGTCTCCTGCCACCATGAACTGTTGCCCCTCACCATGCCACCCTGCCTTGGAGCCAACTGATTACAGAATGAAACCTCCATAAACTGTGAACTAGATAAACAAGTTCTTTTCTAATTTGGGGTATCAGAAGTCTCAGAAGTCAGAGAAAAGTAACTAACAAGAATTTGGTGCCAGAGAAGTGGAGTCATTGCTTTGATTATACTTGACCATATGGTCCAAGAGCCCTTAGTAATGGCTTGTGGGAAGAGTTTGGAAAGGTTTGGAGATGTCTCCTGGAGGAATAGAGCTGGGACACTTTACAGTGTTCTGTGTGGGAGATTCTGGTCAGAGCTCCAAAGACCAGAAGGCTGACAGAAATCCTGCCAGCAAAGACCAAGTTCAGGAAGTTTCTGCTAGAGAAAAGGACTGTATTTGTTGTTGGACTTCAGACCATGTGTTTTATGTCTTGGCAGAAAGTTTATCTGCATTTTGCTTGTGTCCAGAGATTTTTCCTTAGACTGAGATTAAGGGTAGCAGACTAATTAATTGGGCAGAAGAAATTTCAAGGCAGTCGAATGTTGAAGCTGTAGCATGGCTGCTTTGGGAGCTTTTAGCCAGATCTATGTTGAGAATCAAGAGCAAAGAGCACAGCAGGATGATTAAAACATTTTGAGTTTGGCCAGAAAGAAAGCTCCAGTACAGCTGTGGACTGCAAAAATAGAGTAGAGGAGATCTTGATTGCTGAGAAGGAACAGGAGAATACAAAAGAAGCAACAAATCTCCATACTTTGAAGCTCAAAATTGCAAAAGTGAAAGATTTTGCTTTGAGGAAAAAGCCATAGAGTGTCATGTTCCACAATGGCAGTGGTTACATCATGCTCCAGAATGGTGACAGTCTAGAAAATTATTCCTCAGAATTGGACTTAGAGTGCCCAGCAATCTAGGCCCTCAACCCTACAGCCAAGAGAGAGGGAAGCCTGGCTACTGCTCCAGCTGGCAGCAGACCTTGGCATCACCTAAGTGGTGCTGATTTTAAGTGTATGCAGAATGCAAGTGTTACGGGGTTAAGAAGGCTTCCACCTGAACTTCAGAAGGCCTGGGAGGCCAAACAGTGTACCCCTGAGAGTCAATATGTAAAGCTGCAAGTGTGAAGTCAAAGGCACCATGGAGACTCCAGAAGATTGGAAAAGCCAGGAGTGTGGGTCATCTAAAGAAAACTGCAAGGAGGGGACAAAACCAGCCCAAAAGAGCTGTGGGAGCTACAACCACTGGATGCATCATAGGGGTGGAGCCACACAAGCCCTTGGAGCTCAGATTTTCCACAGATTGCTCTAGATAACTGCAGCTCCTGATGTTTGACCTGCTGGATTTTGGACTTCTTTTGGTTCCAATCCTTCATATCCTTGTTTGTAACCTTTGGAATTAAAATGTTTATCTTGTGCCGTTGAATATTGAAGCGTTTAACTTTTCATTTTATACAGGGGCTTTCAGCTAAGAGTTTGCCTTGTATCTTGGAGGAGACTTGGAACTTAGACCTTTCAGCAATGCTGAAACTGTTAGGACTTTGGCAACTCTTGCAGATGGACTAAATGCCTTTTGCTTAAAGAGATGCACGTGATTCTTTGGGAGACCAAGGGTGAAATGTTATGGTTCTAATGTAATATAAGGTCGATAGCCTTAATATTGATTTTTAAGGATTGTTTAACCTGTATAATAATGTTCAAATTGTGCTAAGCATGTGTTTAAATCTGGAGACCAAATTAAAGAAATGTGTTGGGTTGCTAAGTTGATGAGGGGTGGATTGTTATGTTTGATACATTGTGTCATAAAAAATTCAGAAACTTAACTACATAACTCGGCAGGGGTCCGGGGTCTTCACTTAATGAATATCCTGAGCCTGTGCAAGAGGACAGGAAGATGGTTTGAGTGCTGCACCCACCCTAATTTGGGGAGCCTACTTACAATATAAGGGAGGAAAAGAGGTTTCTCTCTCCCTACTTTTTGCTCTTGTTGTCCTTACTGTCTTCTGTCACCATAAACTGCTGCCCCTGAGACATGCCACCCTGCTTGGAGCCAGCTGATTACGGATGGAAGCTTCCACAGACTAAATAAATATTTCCTTCCTTATTTTAGGTGTCAATATTTTGTATCAATATCATGAGAAAAGTAACTAAGACAGGTCTTCACAAAAGAACAACCCATCTTGCATGCCAGTAATTCTGTTCAGTCCTCATGAGGGGACAACTTTATACAATGCTCCATCTTAATCAGTTAAACTGAAAGGAGGAGAGTGTGAGAACTGTCTCCATAGAAATCACATTTATTAATGAGATATATTGATAATTTGATGTGCTGACCCAACTCATTCACATATTTATTTGCTCATCCATAAGCAAATGTGGACAGGACTCTACTCCATGCAGAGCTCTCTGCAGCTTCAAGGTGATGTCTGAGTGGAGACTAAGCACATGCGTCTTAATCCAGGGTCTAGCAAAGGAAGTGGGCACCGGAAAAGCGAACTTGCAGGAACCATCCGGGGTAACAGAAGTGCTGATGAAAAGGCATAGTCTTTAGAGGGGAGATATACTCATTTCTGTGTCAGAATACTCATTTCTGTGTCAGAAATTAGTCAATCAGGTATACAAATGATTAGATGTCACTGAGTGTGTTTAAAGGGAGATTGAATTGTTGTGCTTTATAAATACATGCTTTGTTTTTGTTATTTTGAAGATTTTGATGGTAAAACCCACTACATTTAGCAGGGTATTTGTTTATTTATAGCTTTTACTGGTCTTTGCTTATGCCAAACAGCTTTTTTTCTGCTTATTCATTTATCTAATCTCAAAATGAATAGCCTGACTTAAAATTTTCTCCCAATATTTTATAGAGCAGGAGTATGGAATAAATTACATATATTACTGTTATGGTTTATACACTGTGTCAACTTGAGATGTCTAGAAGCCTAACTAAGTGATTCAGCAGCTCTACATCCTGGGGTAGAGAACAAGCAGTTACCGTTCTAGGATATTGTTCATTGTGTCAATTTGAGAAGGTCAAAACTTCAGGTGACTCAGCAGAGGGCCAGAGTCCCTAGTTTGTACTGTGGGAAGAGGAGGGCAGGCAGATAGTGGGAGTGCTCCAGGAACCCCAGGGAAGTAGCTGCGTGCAATGAAAGGCAAATAAGGAGGGACTGATTTCTTCGGAGGAGGAGCTTCAGCTTGGACGTCATCTCCTGGCTTCTGGCACTGACTGTTCGGCTTTGACCTGACTTTTTCTTCAGCCTTGCACTGGGGATGCTTCAGGGTTCCAACGCAGACCCATCAGCCTCCTGACACGGACTTGCACAGGACACTGTAGTAAGCTCCAGCCCTTGGGCTGGGCCCTGCAACCTCAGGAGTGCAGACGCCCTCTGCACGCTCCCTCATGCGGCTTTGTGGCTGACCATTGTGAGCCAATCTTGTAATTTCTTACAGAGTTGTATATTATGTGTTATATGTTTCTCCAGTAAACCCTGACTGATACAATTACTAAGGAATTGTATCAAGCCACCAGAAATATGTGTTTTAGGAATTTTCTAATCCAATATGTCTTTTCTTGGGCATCATGTATCACTCATAATTTACCTCTTTTATAAGACATGCTAACATTTCTGCAATGTGTTGAGGTTATATTTCTGTTTAGGTAACAAATAATCTTAATAACAAAAGTAACAATGATAAATTGTTCTATAATTTAAAATGCATTTAGCAAGTCTAAATGATTATATGCTTTTAACCAGAACACACACAATATAATATTTATTACTCCTTTACTCTATGATGTGCACTAGGAATCTTCTGCCCAAATATAGTTTGATTATTTAAGCATTAAAGTGTTGTCTTTTATACCACTAAATTATCAGTAATTTGTGTCTACATGTCCGAGTGTTTATACATTAGTACCTTTAATGAAAGAATTTCATGTAATCAGAGTTAGTATAATGATTGATGTAATTTACTCACATTTAGAATAATGACCGAGATAATTTACGCTGTCATTTTTAGGTTGTTAGCAGTTTTTATCCTCTTTTCCCTGTGGCTGTGCACTGACCTGTGCCACACTTCCGCTGTGAAATGAGAGGGCCGAGTTCTGCTTTGATGTGAAAGCTTCATGTCTTCATCTTTGAGTGTGATTTTCCCTCATCATGTGAAGAAAATGTAGCTTACAATGTTTGCATAGAATCTGATGTTAAATGTTATTAAATGTACTTGGTACCATTAAAATAATTGTATCACACATTTCCTTGATCTCCTGATGAGTTGAATTGCAGGTTTCTGACAGTGACCAGCTCTTCCTTCTAAGGAAGAGCCGCTTTGATATTAGTGTGGTGTTCATTTCGGCTGTGCGGACCTCTGCATCGCACGGTCTCGCTGGCACTCTTGCATCTATAGCATGAGAGAGATCAGTCTTCGGTTTGGTTCTCGTGCTTCCCTCGAGCTTAAGTTTCAGACAGGTTTGGCTCTGGGATCACCTGCGCCAGGCCCCTGGCGGGAAGGCAGGCCGGGCTGCCCACGCCCTCCCCTCCCCTCCCCTCCGAGTCAGAGCCCCGGTCACATCCGATTCCTTTAAACTTTAGAAACATCTTCCCAGTGTTTTCCTCCTCCTGTGTCCCTCATGACATCAGCGCTTTAGAAGAAAGTGGCCACATGCCTCCTAGGGTCCCCTCTACACCCGCTTCCTGGTTTCTCTTCAGGGCTGGGTTTGGATTAGGCATCTTGGCCTGAAAGACACAGTGAGGTGCCAGGTTCTTCCTGAACCCAGAGATGTGGGACTCCCCTGGCTCCTTACTGGGGATAATTTTCATCATTTGTTAACTGCACTTGGTTTGTTTGCACTGCATAGTCACTAATATTCTTTTTTTTTTTTTAGTAATTGTGAAAAGATACTTTGAAACTATATAAATTCATGCTTATTACAATTCCCTAGCACCAGAATCATTAACTAGTAATGCCTGAATTAATTTTTACAATTATAGTTATAAAGTGGTCATGTTTTAAACTCTATTATGCCCTCTATATTTGACAGTAGTTTCAATATTTGAAAAGAAAAATGGACTTTCCATTTGAGCAGTATCTCCACCTGCCCCACCTTAGTCTATTCATCTCCAGAACTGTCAAGAGTGACATGTTTTAGATTTCTGTGAAACCGGAATGAAATAGTTAATTAACACACTAACTAGGATGATGTAGTGCGCAATAAATGTTAGTATCCTGATTTATTCTTTAGAGCAAATAATTTCTAGTTTATTTATGTGAGAAGTTCCTTCCTCATTTAGTGTATAACAGAGATTGTAATAAGGGTGAATGTTCTAGTAAAATCACTTCTAAATAAAAGTCATTGTGTAAATCATGTCACTTTATCCCTGGAGTTAATGTGTAGGGAAGCAGCTGCAGCTTTGTCTGGCGCTAATCTCTGCATGTCCCTGATTTGTAGATGGGGCTTTCTACAATTCCACAATGCAGTCGTTATCGGAAAAGTTGACATGTTTTCAGTCTTGGAAACAGATTTCATTGTTGTGTATGTTTAGATGGCTCTCTAATTTCTCTTCCCTTTGCCGTGTAAGATTCAATTTCACTGTTTGCATTCATTCTCCTGCTCAGTATTTTCTATTATTCATTTTTTCCAAGTGTAAAACTCCATTTGTGGTAACCCCTGAGTTCATGGTTATCAGAAACAAAAATACTGCAATAAATATGTGGAAGAGATTGGACTCATATTCCATTTTGGTGCACAAATTACAACAATCAAATAAAGGCTTCAAAGGGCACACATTTTAAAGGTTCCAGAGTCACTATAGCTACCAAAGATTTCTGTGTCACCTTCCCATCCCCTGGGACCTTGCTAACATGTGTACAAATCAGTCACACAGCCCTCATTCCCACATCAGTTTTCTGAGTGTGACCCACACCAATCCTGGGAAAACACGTTTCCCCTCCACTGGCACCCCCTTTCCAGCAGTCACGCCCGCGAATGGACACAACTTCATCCCTTTTAATAAATAGATACTTTACACCCAAGTAACTTTTTCAATGATTTCCCAGTAAAAGAAGCAAAAAAGGCAGCTCCCCATACAGCACCTGAAATGTGACTTCAAAGCCAGCCCTACCCATTTATTAGTTTCCACTAATCCCACCATAAACTAACCGGGTAAAGCTCATGTTATCCCCCCGTAGAGCCAGGTTAAATTTGCCCATATTCTGTCACTGGATGCGCCTTCTAGCCAGTGTCACTCCCAGCCATGCAACCCTAGAGGGCCCATCGCAGCAGACGGGAGAGGAGCCACGGCTGCCCACCCAGACCCGGGCTCTGCCGTCCCTCCTGACTCTGATCCAGGAGACCGCCGCCTTTGTCTTTTGTGTACCCAGCTCACACTTCACAGCAACTGTTTTTCACTCGGTCAGCACTGACCCGGGCCCCTACAGAAACCCTCTCCACCTCCACCTAGGCCTGTCCTCCGCCTCCTTCCTGTGCTCACTGAAACCTCGCCATCTCCGCCCAGCCCCAAACCGAACAGTCACCTTGCGCTCCCACCAAGAAACAAGATTTGGGGTCTTGGCCCCTCCCAAGAGTTGGCCTGAGACCCTCTTCAAATCATGTCTTCACTCTCTGCCAGCCTTAAAGGGGACCTGGAAAGTGGCAGAGATTTGCAGCTCCAAATAATAAATTTCACCTCTGCCTCAGAGCAGCACAAGGTTCAAGCCCTTCCCACCAATGAAAACTGAACAGCACATTGAAGGTGCAGGATCCGAAGGTAGTTTGGATGTGACACATTCACTTCTAAGGCCCCTGTGACAAAGGCCGGTTCACAGTCCACACCTCGGCTCTGTCTCAATGTACTGTGCCACCATGGACCCAAAGAACCAAGCCAAGTGACCAGGACTAAAACCCCTGAAACCAGGACCCAGAAAAGCCTTTCCTGCTTGGAAGAGGACTGGTCACCTTAGGGATTTTGTCACAGTGGAAAGCTGGCCGCACAGAGGTGATTAAGTTACAATTCACACACGTTAAGTCTCTTCACTTCCCAGCTGGTGATGGGAAGCCCTCAAGCAGGTGCCACAAGGGACAGGGCTCTGTGTGTATTACAGCGAGTATCGCTGAGACAATGGAAGAAGTTATCGGCTTTCTAAGAGACAGGGCCCTACAACCATCAGGCAGTACCCAGGACGCTGTGGCTTCTGGGTTCATCTTCATTTAGAGTTCCGCACTTCTAGAGTGCAAATTCAAGTGGCAGAGGGGCATCCGGTTACAAACTCCCTCTGCCCTTTGCTCCCAGAAGGCAGACAGTCATTCCAGACTTTCTGCAGACACAAGGTAACCCAGAAACCAGTGTCTCCCTGGGTAGAAGGGACAACTGTCTCCAGCCTTCTAAAGGGGTAGCAGCCCCTACAAAATCCATGGAGTTAAATACATGTTTGCTAAAAATAACACTGGTATTTGGAACTCATTGCAAGGCCCTTGTTGTCAAGGATTTCTCAGGCTGTTTCTCAGATAAATCCTCTTACCCCGATGAGAAGCACAACAACTCTGAAACTTCCATGATTAACCCGAATTCTAAGTTGCAGCCTGTTCTGTGTAGCGCGTCTTCCTCAACTTTGAAGCTAACAAGCTTTTCCCAGGGAAACACAAGAAAGCCCTGCGTCTCATCAGTGCAGCGCAGGGTGGTTTATCACAGCATCCCCTCAACTCTCAGGGGTCGGGTCTGCATGCCGAACTCCAGAGTCCTTTGCATAAGCCGTAACCGCTGGCACAGCACCGACCCTCATCCCCTCCGCCATAATCATCATCGTGTGCATCACTGTTGGTAACAATCTGGCATCATCTTCCCTCCAGGGCCTCCTTATGAGTCACCACTTTCTCCCCACAGTGACAAAGTCACTGTCCTGGGCCCTCGCAGCCTTGTGCCTGAATGTCACAAGGCTTTCGTGGACATTTCTGACTCCATGGTCTCCTGGCCCCCATTTTACTTGATAAAAAGCTTTATTTGCTATGTTTTAAACCCTAGTCCAATGAAAGATACCTATATTGAGAAAATGCCATGTGCTCATCTTCATCTTGAGAGAAAAAAGATGAGCGAGACAAGAGAGCAAAATACATGCTAACAAATTATCATCATCCCAGGCGGACCAAGAGGTCTCAGAAGTAAACTAACATACAGCACTGTGTTAGGCAGCTTTCCATTACTGTAGCAAAACACCTGAGGTAATCAAGTGAAAGAGAGGAAAACTTAATTTTGGCTCATGATTTTGGAAGTTTCAGCCCATAGGTGATTGGCACTGTGCTTATGGGCAAGGGTGAGGCAGGTCATCCTTGGGGTGGGGAGGCTGCAGCAGAGGCAGCCGGTCACCTGCTGGTGGCCAGGAAGGAAAGGGTGAGCAGAGAGGCTGGCCCCTGCACCCTCCAGGGCTCACCCCAGGGACCTCACATCTCCCTCTGTCCCCCACTTTTTCAAGGTTCTCAACTTCCCAGGAGGGCTGCAAGCTGGTGGCCACACCTCTAACACCTGGAAATTGGGGGTCACTTACCCAAACCCCAGCCAGGACTGGGGAAAACCAGAATGCACAGTGGTGTCTGGAGACAGCTGCTGATTTGTGAAAGGCAGACACAGCAAAGGAGAGCGACAGGGAGAGGAAGTGGACAGAGCGGGAAGAGCAGGGAACACGGGGTGTGTGCTGAAAGCAGGGACTGACTGCTTGAGGCTGCCGGGGAAGGTGTGCGGGCGGACAGCGCCCTGGACCAGTCCACCCCATCGGTCTGCAGTCTGCATCCTGCCAGGCCCCGGCCACTCGTCAGCAGCCAGCACTCAGGTGGTCGGTAATGAGGGGAGAGGGTTTTTTATTTTTAACATGGAGGTGAAATTCAGCTCCTTGACCCCTTTTTGTCACTGCTAGATAAGGATTTTTAAAATTTTACCCAAAAAATTAACTTTCCAGTAGCACAAAGCCGTTTCCAAGAGATCTTCAGTTCCGTTGGACAAAAACTGAAACAGTGATTCATGTGACTTGTGAGAAACGCTGCAGACAATCGTTTTCCTTGCAAGTTGGTTTACCGGCTGCTCCGTGAGTCGCCTCTCACAGCGCAGCTCTGCTTCCGAGAGCCTGGAGCCAGAAGCCCGCCGCAGGCCCTCAACGCGTCCACCGCCTTCACGCCGCTGCTCCGACCCGCAACACGGTCCCCCTCGCGCTGGTACACGTTTGTGCACACGGAAGTGGGGACGGAAAGCAACCGACAGCTTACTTCATCTGCCTCATGCTTCTTGTTTCTCATCTCTGATCACTGAGGTTTCTTTTGGCTCATATTACAGACGAGTTTTTATTAAGCATCCTACAAAAATGCAAATACAGAACAGTTAGTTCTTCATTTGATTTCAGTGTATAGCTGCTGCATGAGGATGGAGCTTACAGAAAAAGGTTGATTTGGGGCACAGCAAAGATAAGAGATGCCGCTCCCGTGACCTCTGTTCCTCACATGATGGAGACATTTAAATCTTCAAGTCTGAACTCTTTCATAGCACGTGTTGAGACCAGTCCCGCCAAAACTCCAGGTTCTTCTCAGCAGGGGCTGAAGGACGCCCCCTTTCTCACATCTGCTGCCCCTCTCTGACCCTCTGGTTCTTCTCCCCGTCTCGCGCTGTGCCCGTTCGCCAGTCCGCCCCTCCGACCTCTCAGAGCTCCCGGGACGGTGCGGCAAATGCTGCGTGGCCTTCGTGTGTGTTGACGCTTGGAAGCTCACGTTTAAGCACAAAATGTGTCAAAGTGCAAAATCTTTCAGCCCTCTGTTGATCCATCTGTCTGGTTGTTTCCTTACATTTCCATCATAATATGTGTCACGTAGGGTTTCATATTGACGTGTCCTACAAAAACGCGTCTCACAGTTTGGGGTGCAAGGACTTTTCCTTTGCATTAAGGCTACACTGCGACTCTCACGGTGGTGCTCAGGCAGTGACCGCGTCAGGGCGACCAGCCCGCCCGAGTTCAAGCCCCGAACTTCTGCTTGCTGCCTGACCTCGTGGACCTGTTTCTTCCAGCTGTGCACGAGCTAACGGGGCTGGGGCCACTGTGAGCTCAGACCGGGAAACGCCGTGTGCAAAGTGCCGCCCGGTGCCGCTCACCGCTGTCAGCGGCTCCTGATTCCCTGCCTCGGCTCAGAGGACGGACGGGCTCCGCCACAGGGGCCGCACTGAGGCCCGCCGAGGGCACACCTGCCCTCAGCACTCAGCACTCAGCACTCAGCACTCAGCACTCAGCACTCAGCCACGCGAAACCCAGCCTGACCGGAAAGGGGCGCCCTTAGCCCCGATAGCTTTCGGGAGCTTTTCTGTGAGCAGCACCCTTCCTACCGTCCTTACAGTTCAGCGCAGTTTCTTGTATTTTTCTTATATATTTGTTAAATTTCTTGGGTCTTATACATCTTTCATTTGTTCTAAGCAATGTGAATAACTTTCACATCCTTTTACATGTTAATTTTATTTACTATATCCCTAGTGAAAATAGAAATCTTCCATTTTTATATGATCAAATTAATCCATTTTTGCCTCATGATTTGTGCATTTGAGACTTTATGAATACCTTTCTTCTTCCTGTGGCAATCAGAATAGTCCCCTACATGACAGTCTATTAATTCTGTCAGATTAATCTACCTGAAACCCAACTTCGTAGTATTAATAAGGATTTTCTTTCCTCAAATAGTGAACCAGCTTCTGCAAACTACTGACCAAACAATCCGCACTTTCCTCATTCCCTCGGGCCGAGCTGAGTGCTGTGAGACTCCGGCTCTCCAGACAGAAACGGCCATAGCCATGCTCACTTCCGTGCGTTGCTCTCTCGGAAGATCACGGTGTTCTCGCGCACCGAAAGCTTCCACGCACGGTCTCCTCAGCTAGATTTTATGTGGGCGTTTCTTTCACAAAGCTCAAACTCAAAGTGGACATTCATTGCGTCTTCTCCCTCATTCTCAGAAGTTGCTTGAAGAACAGATGAACAAGCCCCCTAGGCCTGGACTTGCATCCATTTCTGAGAAGTAACCATCACTTTTCCTGTGCTAAACCTCACCTTGGAAACCTGTCTTGAGTCTTCATCCCTGTTGCTACATTTGTCTCCCCTCAGTCTCCACCTCATAAGGATTTTATTTATTCAGTGAATGTTGAGCAACTGCTATACATTAGGCAAAGTACAAAGTATGAGTTAAACTGTGTCAGCAACACAGTGAATGACACAGGCAGGGTCTCTAGCCCCAAACAGAAACTGGAAGGAAGAGGTTGATTAAAGCAATAAGTAAACGTGTTGCATATTGCAAACTCAGGAAAGTGCTGAGCGGAATGAAGAAGGTGCTACGTGAGAGTGTGACGGAGAGGTGGAGCCCCCACTTAGACTGGGGCCACAGTCCACGTAGAATTTAGGGATCAAACACATAGGTGAGGCCAAGCAGGGGAACGCCGAGCAGAAGACCCACACACGTGGCCCTCAGGGACAGATGTGTGGAGCATGTGACCCTGGAGAGGCTCCGAGAGCTGCCAGAAATGCTTTATATCGCTGGAGACCCAGGGCTTGTACTGGAATCGAAACTGCAAAGGGAGCAGAAACATCAAAATGACACCCAGCATTTGGAGGCAGATTTATTCACGTCGACAGACACTAATGGGGATCACTCCTGGAATCTCAGGCCCTGATCTCTGGTGGTCTAGGACTTATATGGGACAAGCAGGCAGGAGGGGCAGAGGCAGAAAGGCCTGTCAGCTGAGGATTGGTTCTCACAGTGTGCATCCTAGCGACCAGCTGTGATCACAGGGAGCAGCCGTTTCTAAGAAATGAAAGTAACAGGAGCTGTAACCAGCACGATCACCTGGGCCACTAGGAAACTGAAGCATGCTGGCCATTTTGTGCCGCAGATCGTCTAAATATCTCTAAACTGAAATCATCTCCAAGACCGGGATTCCAAGGTGTTTCTAGAAACCTACACAGATTAAGTAACTTTTAGAAAAGCCACAGAGACTTTTAGAAGTTCGTTATAATAAAGAGCCCCAAATTAAAATAAAGAGATGGAAAAGCGAGCTCTCCTCCCACATAGATGCACACAGGCATGGGTGACTGTCACTGCCATTCTTTCCCGGAAGCAGCCCTTGCTGTGCTGTGCCACCCTCCTGAGCAGTCTATTGCTGGATTTGACTACTAATAATTTTTCAAAGTACTTTTGTATCTTTATTCATGAAGCATTTTTCTTTGTAGCCTTATTTTTCCGTCGTGTATTTTTCAGATGTTCGTAATAGGTGTGTGTTGGCATAAAATGGGCTGGCGACTGCGTCTTCTTATTTTCTAAAAGAGTGGATCTAAGGTTAAAATTTTAGATAGATTTATAGATTCCCTAAATCTTTGGTGGATTTTATTCTGTGAAGCAATGTTGGCCTGCAGTTTTCTTTGGAAAGGTTTTAATTTCTTTAACAGATGCAGAGCGCTTGTGAGCTCGCTCTCTCTCCTCGCTTGGGCCGGCCCAAGGCACTTATCTTTTCGTACCTCAGTGTGTAGGAACTCTGGATGACGGCGGTATCAGTCGGACCACTCCGTGGCTGCTTTTGTGGATTGCTTTACTCTTTGACTGCATCTTTGCAAGGAGTGTTTTGCTGATGTGTTGTCTCATAATTTTTATTGCTTCCGTCGTCTCGCTATGGTCACGCCTTCCCTCCCATTGACTTGTTAGTGAGGGGAATGAAAACAGCCCCAGAAGTTTCACTTGGTTTGCATTTCATTCCTGCTTTATTTTACTGTCTGGCAGATTTCAGATTCTTGCAGTGGAGAGCTACTGCTGTGTTCTCAGCACAAGTTCTGGACTTTGGGGAGGAGAGGGGAAGAGAGAAGGGAAGGCTGGTTCTGAGCCTCCCCAGTGTCCTCAGATCTGTCCTGTGGTGTGGGCGGGTTTCTCTGAGTGATCCTTTGCCCCCCAGTAGCTGAGCGCTGTCACTCTCCGCTTGCTTCAGGGCTCCTGGGACAGGTGCTGGGAGCACCGCTGTGGTCCTGCTGCTGCACACTTAGGCTGTGTGTTCCTGACCCTTCTGCCTGTGTTAGCTCACTTCCACCTGTGCCTTTGCAAACCCTTGGCTGCAATCAGGTTTCCTGCTTCTTCTTTCCACAGCAGTCCTTAGCTTTCTGCTTATCTGGAAGGTGGTGGTGGTAGAATGAATGTGTTTCCTGAACTTCCTATAGGGAAAAACATTTTTCCTTAGGTTTGGTGCAGGGTGAGGAGTGAATTTCCTACCCTGCCAGTGGTTCAGCCCTTTTCTTGGGATTTGGGGGCAGGAGTGCTTTTTAGCCTTTTCCTAACAGTCTGTAGCATTTATTTCTAACCTTGCTACCAACATTCATCTGGTATAAGGGCATCAGTGAAAAGCTTTACTTTCTAAATGAGTCTAGGTGGAGAGTCACTGTCATGCCTGTACCCCTGAGAAAGGCTCTCTCATTTGATGTTAAATTCTATGTTAATATGTGCAGATTCTCCTTGTATCTGGAGTTCAAGAATTAAAGGATTTCAAATGGACATGCCATCCCACCGTTGGCCTTTATGATATGTTAGAAGTTGCTTGGCTTTCTTCTCTGATGGTGAAGCTAGACTGTCAATTTGATGGGCGAGGGAGCTGTCCACAGTGGGATGTCTGAATGGTCATGAAGATGTAGCTGTAGGATCTGTGTCTGGTCACTGACCCCCTCCTCTCTGGCATTGTTCTCCTGCCGTGTTTCCTGGTACCATCATCTAAGCATCTTTGCTCTGACTCGCCCTTCTACTGTGATGTCCCTGCCTTGGAGACAGTCCACCATGGACTGAATCCCCTGAAACCATGAGCCAAATAAACCTGTCCTTCCTTATGTTGTGGATGTTGGGTATTTTGTCCTGGTAACAATACACTTCCTGCCTTCCATACTTGGCATTTCTCTTGTCTGTACTTTGCCAAGGGTTTTAGTTCTCAATTTTTCTAGGGAAAACTCATGTTTTAAAATTCTGTCTTGTTGGTTGTTTGAAACTGTGGCTCTCTGGTGGGATCAAATGAAATTATGACTTGCTCTCTCTTGGGAAAGAGCCGTCAAGCTCTGCTTCTGCACCGCGGGCTCCTTCTCAGCTCACTGCTCCCCTGAGCCCCAGCCTGGACCCTCCAGGGGCCTGGAGATGAGGTGGTCAGACATGGGACCAGTGTCATGGCAGTGAGACACACACACCCTGTCCCTGCCCACCTAGGCACCCGGACAAGAATGGCTTTGGAACAAGCAGACAAGGCAGGGTTTGGGGGGGAGATAGATGCTAATTGGTAATTCCTAGTGTAACACAATGTTCCCTTCTCTTGGTTACACAAAACATACCTAATTCAGCAAGCAGTGACATTAGCATCAATAATTTACTTTAAGTATAAAGCAAATAGAGAAAAATGGAGCAGTAACAATCCAGCTGCATAGGATGCAGACTGTGGAAGGCTGGTTTTATCCAGGACTCAGCAGAAGGTCAGTGGATGGCTTTAGTTGGGGAAGTTGTACAGTTTGAATAAATTAAAGAAATAAGTAACATACACATGAGGAACACAAGTTCAGGGCTGGAAAGTCATGAAATGAAGCATTTGCAGCAAGAATCTTCCAGGCAAAAAGTAGGAGGTGGTGAACCAAGGCCCGGGAAGAGGCAAAAATGAATGAGCAGCTAAATACAGTTTTAGGGGCAGAAGCGGCAAAACCTAATAATCCAGAGATCTGCAACAAGGTGAAATGAAGTATCGGGCTTCTAGCTGTTATCTGGAAAGCTGTAAAAGATTTTCACTATATTTAATACCTGGATTGATAATGCACATTAACAATGTCTAACTGAACCCATTTTAGAGCGCTTGATTAGTGTTTTTCACTAATGGGTGGTGCATGGTCAAACAGTTTGGAGCTCAGGGGCTTCTTAAATATGAGTAGGACCCAGAGAGAAAAGGAAGTGGAAGGCTGGCTTCTACTGCAGTGACACAAAATACCTCTTAAAGTACCAGAGCGGAACAAGTCTGAGGGAGGAGTGACGGCAGATGTCGTTCTTGTGGAGTTAGGTGTCTGCATCCTGGTAGGCCGGGTTCCAGCCAATGGGTGACAAAATGGAGCTGAAACTCAGAGCAGAAGACACGGATTTGGACGCAGGTATTGTCCTGTAGCGGTTAAATCTCTGGGTTAACCGCTGGTTAAGTGAAAGAGCATTGGGTGAGGACAGAGATAAAAACACGGCAGAGATGGTGAGGCGTGCACGGAAGGAACCAGGCAGGGCCGGCGCTGGGGAGCAGCGGGCAGGAAAGGGCAGCAGGACGTCGGTGCAAGGAGGGCCCCGGGGCCACACGCGCAGGGACACACAGGGACGCGTGTGACACGCAGGGACACACGGGGAGGGCCGTGACGCGCGGGCCGGGTCAGCTCACTGCTGCAGTTGGCGCTTCCCCAGGCCTGTGTGAGCAGCACTTTTAAACAGTAACTGGTGGAGCAGAGCAGGTTAGGAGAGAACAGGAGGGAAGGACAGAGGCGGCGGCGCTGCCTCTGGGAATTCCAGCTGCGCGCAGGGAAGATCCACGCTACTCACACCTGCCTCAGTTCTTCTCCATCCGTGCGCCCATAAATCTGCATCATCTTTAACAGAATTACTACGGTCATCGCTGCCCTTCGGGGCTGACATAAGCAAGGAAGCAGAGACAAGATCAAATGAGGCCCCAAACCAGCGCTGCAGCCCGTTCAGCAGGAGTCCCAGAGTGAGCTCCCCGCCCGGCCATCGCAAGCCCACTTTTTAGGGGAACCCACAAAGCCTGAAAGTGACAGAGTGATTTCACTGACGGCGCACAGCTGGCCACACGGAAAATGCTGCCCAGCACCTTGAGGTCACGCCCAGCACGCCCTGCTGTCCACACGGCCCCGCTGGCCTGGGAAGAAGACAGCCAGGCCGGCCCGCACGGGGCTCTTCTGGAGCCCCCTCTGCCACGTTCCGCTTCTGCTGAAGGCTTGGGCCCCAGTGATCTTCTCTGCCTGGTCTGCACCGACTGTGGTGAGGATTTCAACCTCCATCACCTTTCCGTCTCGGTGCCTTAAACGGCCAGACTCGGCAGAACCCTGGGTGGCAGAAGGGCCGGAAGCGCATCGCGGGGCCTGGCACCTCTGTCTCTCTTGGTCCAGAAGTTCTGCGGACCATCCGGCTTCTCAGACTCTCTCCAGGTTGCTTTTATCTTTCTTCCTTCTTCCTCTGCGGCTCCCCAGACCCACAGCGCCGCTGTAGTAATGTTGTCATTAACTTCGCTTCAATCTAATTCTCCTCTTGTTCTTCCTTCCAGCTGCCAGCACTAAAGTCACACTTGTTTATTTTAGCAAATTCTTCACTAAGAGGAACTTTATTCCCAGTGAATAAAAATACCGTTTTATTCTGTTATACTTATGAAAGGTTTTTGGTCATGCATCTGTTGATCTATAATCACAGTTGATTAAATGAGGTGTTTTTGCTGACCACAGCCATATGTAAAGCTGGGTAATTACAAATGTGACTTGAAAATAGCTGATACAAAATTGGAAAACTGCCCAAAATCATGGCTAACAAGTTAATTTTTTCTCCAATTGAATGTATGTTTAATGACATTTCCAATTGATGACTTAGTACAAACATGAACTTTGTAAAAACCCACAGATATAAAATTTGAATAAAAATATGCTTAATATAAGGGGCTCTGCAGGAGGCAGGAGTCAAAGCAACACTAAAACAGGAAGACACTCCTTGTGCAAATAATGGCATCTGTCATGGCGATGACTCTGTCACACACATAGGAATAGGAGTAAAAATGACAATCTAGGATGGGATAGAGCTCAACGGCACAGTGCCGGCCTGGCAAGCACAAAGTCATGAGTTTGATTCCCGGTACAAGAAAAAAAAAAAGAAAGAAATAACAACCTGCCTTCAAGGCTGAATTCAGCTGGGCCTCCAAGAAGACTGGTATTGTTATGCATCACTAGACTACTTGTTCCCAATACCCAGAAGAGCGCCTGGTTCATTTACGCATTTACTGTATAAATAATTGTTGAATGGACCCTGTCCAGTTCTCATATGAAACTAGATGTGCGCACATGAGGCTATTCTTGAGCCCAGTTCTCATATGTCTCCAGTAATCTGGTTCAGTTCTGGTGGCTTGGAAAATCAAGAAGGATAATTATCAGCTTCAGTGAAAGGCTGAAGTAACATCTACCAAATCCCTATAACATTTAATCTATATGGCATGATAATTACAATATATTGAAACAGATAAAGAGGAATTAAGACATAGACTTGATCTCCAGAGAGGTAAGTGCCACTGGTGTTTGTTGATCAGGCTACAACTTTGTTTTACTGATGTCACCTCATTCATCTTTGCAGGGTAAGTGGATTCAGTGGGCAATGTCATGCTCTATCCCAAAACCTGTCTACGCACTCATCTCCCGAACTTGTGCATGTGCTACTTTACAAGCCAAAAGAATTCTGAGGACAAGATAAAGTTAAGATCTTGGGATGGAGATGTACTTCTAATCTAATCACACAAGTCCTTAAAATTGGAGAAATTTTCATGGCTGTAGTCAGAGAGATGCGATATTACTTGAATTTGAAGAGGGCAGAGTACGAGCAGGTCTGAGAATGTAAGTGAGTTTAGAAACTGGAAATGACAAGGAAGCAGAGTCCCCAGAAAGGAAGTCAGCTTGGGTACCAAGTCATGCGGGATCCACTGGTCTCAATTCTTACTGGGCGGTAACAAAACACCACGGAGTCAGGCTAACTCAGGTTTACTCTCTCGCGGTTCTGGACTCGAAAGTGGATTTTACTGAGCTGGAAGCAAGACATTTTCCTGCTGTAAAATGTAGGGGAGAAAGGGCGTCCTCATCTCCCCTGAGCTTCACGAGGCTTACGCTCCAACCTCCTCTTCCATCGCCCTTCTGTGCCACTGACCGGCACCGCCACCTCCTCATTAACACCTGAGATGGCCCTGGGCCCTCCCCAAAACTCAAGAATAATACCACCTCAAGATTATTAACTTTCTCACATTTGCAAAGTCGCTTTTGCCAAAAGAGGTGACATATTTACAGATTCTGGTAACAAGGTTTTGGGGAGGGTCTTCATCCCATGGATCAGGCCTATAGAACTATGAAATAATAAAGCTGTGTCATTAAAGTCAATAACTTTGTGGAAATCTATTATAGCAGCAATAAATTTACATAACATCAATTAAAAATGTTAGCTAAAACATAAATAATTTTATATAGTTGCATTTTCCTTAAACTATTGATGAAGAAACAGAGTTTCATGGAAATAAAACAACTTGTCCCATTCATACAACTAAAGAAGGGTGAATTTCTGGAAAGTCATTTTTGCACTGAGTACTTTGTACATCTAAACGTGGACACCAGCGGCTGCCTGAAAATGAGAATATACTACTAAGAAGTGTATGTAGCCATTAACTCACAAAACACTCATAGGAAGTCCTCTGTTCACCCAGGTCTACTCTACATATGTTGGTCTCTTGTTTTTACATTAACAGTCCCTAACTGATTAAGCCCAATTTCCACACAAGGCAAATTTACTTCATTGCTATTTTCTCTACATAACTTTATCCTTTGATACTTCATTAAAGCTTACAGAAAAGCCATCTGGATGACCAGACTTGGAAGTTAGGACACGGAGAGTTACAGGAGGAACAGAAAGCCCACACGTCTTGAGACTGCCTGTCTCACTTTCCCCAGGGCATCGCTCCTTGGTTTGGGCAGCCAGGGAGCAGGCTCAGAAGAGGATTTGCAGGTCAGCCTTTCTTGAAGAATATGTTTAGGAACAAGAGTTCCAAGGAAGAAAACTGAACTGACACAGAAACAACAGGGGACTCAAGAAATCACACAGAAAGCCCTGGGGCTAAGACGGTACTTCCTCTGTGCCTGGGATGGAGACCAGAGGGCCCATCTGGGATGACTGTGACATGCAGGGCTTCCTGCAGGAAGGGACATGGCCTTCGCTAGGGCAAATCACTGTGGGTGGAAGCACCTGCTAAAGAGATCCTGGACTCAGCCCAGGTAGCCAGTCCCTCTGGGTACCAGAAGGGGACGCTCCTTCTCAAGGGGACATCTGCGCAGCATGACACGTGTCCACTGCAGTCTAACCTTTGTGGAACTTGGATCCAATTCTTTTCTATACGAGGTACAGGCCATTTTAAAATAGCTCAAATGTCCTCTTTTCTTGGTGAAACTTACAAGAGGGTGGCTCATGGGAGAAACTGTGGCCCTGCTGTGGCTTCCGATTTTATCACTGCGGTCAGCACGCACCACCTCTGATGTTAGCCATCATCGTGGTCTCTCCTTTCCCTCATCACCACTACCGCTGTAGGTGATTAACCAGTGGGGTGGCTCAGACTTTTGTACCCGTGTGGTTGGAATTTCTAAACCTCATGACCTTCTCAGACTGCAGCTGCTTCACTTCTGCACTTACTCACACTGGCCAGTGAACACCAAGAATGCTCCCGTGCGACCACAGAAATGCAGCCTTCTTTCCTCCACTGGCTACCATCAGCCTTTGCTCCTCATGGTAGCCAGGGTTAACTGTCCTCACCTGCACAGTGACTTCTGCCTTTGCTTTCTGTTCTCCAGCTGTAAGACCTGAAATGATCTAACAGCAGCCTGAGCTTCAATTTTACCACGACTCACAGTATAATGTCTCCTGGCAGAGGCATAGTTCTCTCTGGAGAACAAAAACTCTAGTTCCTCAGAACCTAAAATGCAGGGCCAGGAAACACAAATTTTCCCAAGAAGTTCCCAGAAATAATAAGCAAGGCAATGCCTACCTTGACCTCTTGGTTTCCTAGACCTGTAAAGTCTACAAGCCTATGATCATGGTTGACTCTGAGTGTGTACTGTGTCTTTGAGCAAATCACCTCATTCTCTCAAAATACTGTGTTGAGTTGGATGCTATACCACAGTGAGGAGTTTGCGCCTTTCTTCATCAAAACGAGCAGCTTAAAGGTACAGCAGCTGTGCAGTGCTATTGGCCTGCCTTTGGTCCCTGTGTTAAAACACGGGACACTATGTCAGGGGGCCACACACTCAGGCAACCCACAGGAAATACAAACACATACCTGGACTACGTGCTGGTCTCCAATCCTGGACTTGCTCTGAAAGGCTAGAGAAAAAGGTAAAAACTTCTAGTCACCTGTGACTGGACCAGAGAAATATTTCCAAGCTACAGGAATTACAAAATGGAACAATTTGCCCTAATTTTGAAGGAGTACTCCAGGAGCCCCGAAACCACTGAGTCATTGTGGAGCTCAAACCCCACTACTGCAGATGGGATTAAGAGTCTATTAACTACTTCCGCACCTCCCTGTACACAGCTTCACACACCCAGGCACTGCCCCCCCATGCCTCTACCACTGCCATGAAGTGGATGGTTGGCAGAGCACCTCAGTGCCTGGCTTCTTTCTCTAGACTTCTCATAGGTCTGGAAAATGAACTGTCCTCTTTACTTGCCTACTGTATCTCTCCAGCATGTTCTCAGAGGCTTTTGGATTCTTTTTCCATTGTCCTTTTCCAACTCTGGCATTTCATTTCATTAAATGTAAGTCATTGTCTTCTCCAAACTTCTAAGAACCACTAGAGCTACACTTTACTGGCATTTGCTAGGGCCTGTTGCAGAGTATCAAGTCCTTTACTAAAGTAAAATACTATCTTGTCCAATTTTATACTGTAATATACTGTAATACCTCATTTCATGAAAGCCTCTGTTTGCATATAAATTGACTCCCAAACAAAAGTTTTCAGCAAAAATTTGATTTCATTCATAAACTCTGTATTGGGTGAAAAACATGGCCATGGCCATCTTGCCCACACAAACACAAATGCAACCATCTTCCCCAAAATGATAAAACAAAATTAAGTTCATAAACTAAGATACCACTATATCTGTTCTCCCAAGATTCAGCTATTCCCAGAATCTAATCCTATGCAAACTCTCCAGGTTCTTGATGATAACTCACCAACTGAGTCCTTCTTTATTGTAGAAGATTTAGCGTCACTCTGGTTGGTTTATGTTGATACTTGACAAGAGATGAGAGGAAGAAGAGAGAGCATTATCCACAATGTCCTCAAGAAGGGGTGGAGCACTGGTCTTCAACAAGGAGAAATAGGCCACTTCCACAGTAGCTGGCGTTTACAAGGATGTGAGGATTAACGTCTTCAGGTGTGGGCTCAAACATCTTCATGCTGCCCCAGGACTCCACACCTCCCCCACGGGTAGATCTGCAAGGTGAGGAGTAAATATTCTTGTGATATCGAACCTCCCCATTATTAAGACTCAGGCCTGATTCTCAACAGTCTCTGTTCTGCATTTACAAAAGATGACTCCATTCTTAGGAACTTACCTTTACTAAACATGAGCAGAAAATCTGGGATCATCAATGTCTATACCATTGAAATTTGAAGTACTGAAACTGCCTTCTGTGATTCAACTTCCTCCTTTCATAGCTGGTGCTATTGATCGGGTTCTATAACCTCAACCTAATTTATGGTTGAATATAATCTCCCCAGATTCATTTCTTTCCCTGTCTAGTGTAATCCCCACAACTCTTATCCACCTTCACAAATCTCATGACCCTCAGAACTTTTATCATGGAAAGTTCTTCAATCCTCAACTCTAAAGAGCCCAAATGCCTGTTTTACTATTTCTTCTATTAGACAATTGCACACTCTGGTAGGTAAATCACCTGACTGTAGAGACCCAACTACTAAAAAGTCGGTGACTTTTCAGGGTTGTTAATATTCTCTACCCATTATTGTACTCACTGTTACCTCAAAATTCTCTGTGTCAATGGGAAAAGGGGGGCTTCAGATAAACACTTACATTATTAAACACTCTCAATAGATAATATAATTTCTTTTTTTTTTAAAAAAAAAGAAAACTTGAGCCCATCTGATAGTTTTTTTATTCAGCTGACCTCCTACAATGTGGACTATAACATCCTTAGTCCATTATTGTTGAGGATAAAAAGTGGTATCTATGTCCCTTTGGGCACCAATTTCTTCATGCATGACTTCAATTTAGGAGCTTTCTAACACCAGTTACCATAATACCTATAACCCACTGGACGTTTACCATGTGCCAGTCACTAGGCTAAGCGTTTTAAATTGTTATAGCACTTCATCTTCCCAGCAACCCTAAATTATCCCCATCTAACAAATGACAAGACTGAGGCTTTTTATTTTTTTTATTGGTACCGTGGATCGAACTCACGACTGCATGCTTGCAAGGCAGGCGCTTATGCCACTGAGCTAAAATCTGCAGCCCCTCGGTTTGATCAAGGCCACACAGCTAGTGAAAGTAAAACCCGAGTCTCCGGCTCTCACCTGACACATGAAGAGCACTGACCGGTGCTGCCTCGCTCTTGCTCTTCTCCCGCCTCCCGTCTCCTGCCTTCCCAGCACTAACAACGGTCGCGTGTTTGCTGTCAAGGCATTACTCCAGCCTCTTCCAATCCTTTATCATCAAGCATCTAGAAGCACACAGTTCCCTTCCTGCCTCCTCCTCTCATCTCCAACTCACGCACTCACCCCTCCAGTCTGTCCTATGGGTTTGTCATCCTAATGAGGCTGTCACTAACCATTTCTGTGAAAACAAATAGTTCCTGTCAGTCCCACGCTACTCAGACACTCTGCATACTTCACCCTCCTCTCATTCTAGAATCTTCTTTGGGCTCATGAAGCCATTCTTTCTGACTGGCCTTGCTGGAGTCCCCACTCTGCCTTGGGTGTTGCTCTGTGGTGCTGCCTCGCCCCCCGTGCTCTCCTCCTTACGCCTCCTCCTTCACGTCCCAGTAAAGACACTGAAGGAGCGGAGGGCTGCACTGCAGAGGCTCATTAACCAGCTCACTGAGTGGTAGACATTACATCCCAAACACACTTACAGAACCCAGAGTGACCAGGCATCAATTACCGTGCAAGGTCTCATGGTACATTAAGTACCTGAGCGAGTGCAAGATAGAAGATTCAATTATTAGGGTTATTCATTAAGGTGGATCTCTCAGAGGGGCTAGGTGTTGGAGAAGCTGAGGAAAATGGATTCTCCCCTTTATCTACTTAACTGGGAAAAGATGATAATTCATTTTCCCTCATTCTCACGGAGAGCCAAAGAAAACAGTTCAGTGAGACAGATGAAGTAATGGATTGTGGGTGTTAATGACCCTGCAGCTGTTTTAATGTAGTCACCTATGATATCCTGAGAAGAGTGCATGGTTCTGTTCAGGGCATAGTCTTCACTGTCACTTTGTACCTAACCCCCATCATGACCACTCAAATGATGTTTGCTGAGCTCTCACCAATGCTGAAATAGATCTTTGAAGGCAGCTGAGTGTCCTGGTCATGAGCGCCTTAGGAATAGGCCCAGAGCTATGATGCACTGTATATGCATCAAGCCCCACAGCACAGTGTCACACTGAGAGTTGGTCCAGTCCCTGTCACCTCTCAACTCGACCTTGTGATCAGGATTGGAGCTGAATCTCCATTTTCCCCCAAGTATGACAAGAAAAGTTACACACACCGTGATGAGGACGTGGTTGTGAGGATCAGTGAGACAACTGTTTGAAAGAGCCAGACCAAGCCGGGCGAGGCGGTGCACGTCTGTAGTCCCAGCACTTGAGAGGCTGAGGCAGGAGGACCATAGCAAATTGAGACCAACCTGGGCTACAAAGTGAGCTCAAGGTCAGCCTGAACTACATAGTGAGACCCTGTCTCAAAAAGACCAAAAACAAACAAACAAACAAACCAAAAGAGAGAGCCAGACCAGAGAGGGTGTTCCCTAAACACCTGCCTTGCTCGTTTTCTTCCATTTCTATCAAGGAATTTTTCCTTTTATCTATTTTACCTTCATGTTTCTACAGAAAATAAAAAGAGCAGAGCCTCAGTTTTGAGGGAGAATTTTTAAGCAAGGTTATTTCCAATTTGTTGGCATTATGGAAGTGCAGAGATATGCTTCACACCTCTCCCTGGCATATTGTGCCTGACAGTAACTCAGACACATGTATCTTCCATTGGAGTCACTGTGTGCCATCAGGGTAAGAGTTATGATAGAAATAATTACAAAGATATTGCCAAGCTATCACTGGGACGGCTCTGTGCTTTCTTGCTGCTGCTATCTCCTTTCTATCCTTTTTAAAGGAATACTACATGCTTCCATTTTCTGTAAAGAAGATAGTGAGAATTAGAAATTCAAATAAGAGAATGTACAGAGAAAATTATTTATATATGAATTCAGGGACTATTAAAATTTAGAAAAAAAGATAAGCATTGTGAGAGTAAAATATGGAATAACCTTTGCAGCATGTAAAATATGGAATAATCTTTGCAGATGAAACAGTTAAATTAATGAGCTATTCCTTCAACCAAGAGAATAAGATGCTATTAAAGAACAGGACTTAAATCAGTAATGAATAAAGAACTGTAAGACAGGGCATGGTTAATTTAATGAGAAAATGGACTGTTTTTCAGGAAATTAAAGCATATTTCAGGGTGTTTTTTTTTTTCATTGAAAATGGCCCTACAGAATATACTGCAGACACACAGACGCCAATTTTCTTGGAAGAAAAAGACATGGTTTGGGAGGATACAGTATAGTTGGGAGCATAAGAAACATAACTCAAGGAAGCAAGTCTATTCTGGATTCCTTCCAAAACAAGGGAAGTGGCAAATATTCCAAAGCACCTGTATCAGTTGGTACTTCATGTCTCCCTAGAAAACAGGGTGGCACCTGGATACTAAAGAAGAATAAACGTAGCTCCATATAGAAAAAGACCTTTAAACATCATAATGAAGGTCTTGTTACTTTCATTTTCAGAGAGCAACAGCCTTATAGAACATGCTAGAAATTTTTTTCCCTGTGACCCATTTTATTTTACAGTCCTCAGTTCTTGGCTGCAAATGATACATCTCCCTCAGCAATTTCTAAATTTTTAAAGTTAAGACTGCTTTGCATTTAAGAGGCTTTGGCAAGAGCTGTAATGAGAATTTTAAATCTGCACAAAATCTCTTGAAGTTCTAAATGAGGCCATCAAAGGGAACATTCACCAGATGGAACCAGTGATTGATGTAAAGCCTAGAGTCTTACTTTTAATCTCTTGTTTCCCAGCAAAGAGAAATTTAATAGATTCTTCTCTCTTCTTAAAGACTTAAACTTAAATAGAAGGTGAAGATCGAGGCACCACACCTCACTGAAGTTTTACAGAACGGGAAGGAACGTGTCTTCCAGTAGGTCTCGGTGAGCTGGAACACGGAGGAGATATGCATGGCCCTCAGATGGTGCTGGGCTTGGGCTGTGTCCATTACTATCACAAAATACCCGAATCAAGATAATTCTTAGAAAATAGATTTACTTGGCTGCTGCTTAGGAGGCCAGCCATACATAGCTCCCACATTGCATGAGGAAACACAACAAGCAGTGTGTGAGTTCAAATCTCTTCCTCTCTTGGTAAGCCACAAATACCATCACGAGTCCCCAACCTCTCCGCTTCATCCAATCCTAATTTTCTCCAAATCTGAGGACATTTCCAGTGCACAAATTGGGGCAACACATTCAAACCCTGCCAGGGCTCCTGTTCTGTGACTACTTCTGGTCTCCCTGTTTACCACTGGAGAGAGGGCTATACCCCAAAGATTCCCTGTGATGGCTATGTCTGTGCCTGCAGTTGTTATTCGCCGAGATCTCTGATTTCTCTGTTTCTTTGAATCTGCTGGGTGGTTCTCAGCTCCGCCCTCCGAGCCAGCCCTTCCCACTCACATGCTCCCTTTTCATATCACTCGAGCAGGAGATTCGGGGACAGAGCTCGATGCGTGATTCACCTTATGGATGTGGGTTTCATGTAAATGACAAGTTTCACTGTGTGAAGCCACACAATGTTGGGTTTGTGATTTACTAGAGTGGGCCTACATTTTTATAACATAGCCCATTGACGATTGTGTCAGTTACTTTTCTCTCATTGCTGAGACAAATCCCCAACACCTAAAATGAAAGAAGGAAAAGTTCATTTAGTTCACAGTCTTTGCAGGTTTCAGCCCATAATCAGCTGTCTCCACAGCACTGTGGCATGGCATGGGGGCAACCTTTCATGGTGGCAGAAAATAGCAAAAGTGCAAAAGTGAAAAGGGGAGGAGTACAGAGAAAAAACTCTTTCTGACCCTTATATTGTAAGTAGACCACACCCACCTGTGTGTAGCACTCACACCCATAATCCCAGTATTGGGCCATGAATCAGTCACAAACTCAAGAAACCTGCCCCCATGACTGCATGAGGCTTTGAGGGGACATCCAGACACAAACCATAACAAAGATCTTGCATACACAGCACCAATTCTAGAAGAAATTGCGGAATACAGACAACAGGTACTTAAGATAATTTCACAAGGAAGATGTCTGTCATTGATGGGCTTAAAGTTTTTAAACGTTTCTAGTGACAACACCAACCACACCATCCTTCATGTCTGCAGTGGTTAACTTTATATGTCAACTGAGCTAAGCCACAGTGCCAAGCTAAAGCTGAACACCTCTCAGTGTTGACATGAAGGCAGTTTTTGGATGAAATATTCAAATCAGATTTTGATTAAAGCAGACTATGGTCTTAATGTGAGAGTGATCTAATCAGGTGAAGAACTTAGCAAGCCCCTGAGCTACTGCAAACAATCCAAGGGGCTTCTGTCAGAGTACTTCCTTCAGTGTCAGCTCTCCCCCGGCCTCCAGCCTGTAAGCTCACCCTACAGATTTTGAACCTTCCAACCACCACAGTAGTCTGTGTGTGCGTGTGTGTGTGTGTGAGTGTGTGTGTGCGCGCATGCACACATCCTACTGGTTGTAAGTCTCTGGAAAATATTCGTTAATACCATCTGTATTTAAAAATAGACAAGCCAAGCATAGCAGTGCACACCTGTAATCTCAGCTCGCAGAGGCTGAGGCAAGTGGATCACTACCAATCTGAAGCCAGCCTGGTCTACCAAGTGAGTTCAGAGCCAGCCTGAACTACATGGTGCTCACCAAATACATAAGAAAAATTTTTTAAAAACAGGCAATATCAGAGATTCAGCATTAAAATGGTAAATATTGCCAGTTAGTCAATGTTATATAAAATAGGTTTATTTAGGATTTAATACATTTGTCAAGGAAATATTTTTAGATTTCCCCCATGAATCCTCACACTGTTGCTATGTCCTCTCAGTTATAATTATACACAGTGAGTGAAATATTTAAAAGGTTGCCCCAGAAGGTTCAAATGAGTAAAGATATGCACCATAACATGAGAGCGACTCACGTCTTTGAGGATTATTTATTAGGCATCTTCCTCTATCAGAGCTATGCTGGGCCGAGGAATCTAAGCCATGGGAATACGGCTCTCCCAGATGCCCGCCTCGTACCAAGTGGTTCCATGGTGCTTTGCTGCGGGGGTGCTGGGCCTCTCAGGAGCTGGAGTGCACGTGGCACCTACTTACAATGTCCACTAACGTCTCCCACACGATGGAGCCTGGGAGGTGAGAACAGGAAAGCTGGCTGTTCAGAAACTGAGCATCTGTCAGAGGTGGCTCTCCAGGTCGGAACCGTGGCTGAGGCCTCTTCAGGGTCCAGCTGAGCTGCTGTGGACACAGCTTGGTCAAAGGGTCACCTGCTATTCCCACACAGCACGGGCCCTCAGTAAGGGACTTCGAGCTGGGCAGCGGCCACGGAGCTGGGTCCTGTCCTCTGCCACCCGTGCTGTCCTGTGTGTAGGCCGAGTGCTGGCACCTCCCTTCTAAAAGCCCAGCACTGACTGACGCCTGGGGAGCCAGCTAAGCAGTGTTTGGGAATGTGGCAGACAGGAATGCATATCTTCCTCAGGGAGAAACTCTTACTGTGGAGGTGGAAATATACACTGAAAATACATAATTAAGAACAGAGAATTTTAAACAAGTATAAAGTAATACCTGCAATGTATAAATTTCTGGGGAATATTTATTGTGTGGGTGTAAAATCTGCATGACAATTTGCAGCTTCAAAGGTACTTTTAATATTTAATATATTTTTAAAGATCTGAAACTCAGAAGTTTATATTACTTTTTAAAAAAAAACACTCAACCTAAAATACTTTTGAACTTTCAGAAGCTTATAGAAGCAAAGCAGAAGTAAATGCTTAATTTATATTTTGCAGCACTGAAAATTATATGTAGTGTTCTTTTTTTTGATATCTGATAATCATTTAGCTTCTTTCATTTTAATAAATAGTATCTGAGAAAACTCAGGTAATTGGATCAAAATTGAATTTTTTACTAAAATGTGAAGATGTAAAGAGAAGAGATAAGGGCTTATTTATTTGTGGGATCTTTGTTGTCAGGTTTGGCTTTGCTTTTTTAAACAAGGTCTTGCTGTTAGTCCAGGCTGACCTTCAACTCACTATGAAGCCCAGGCTGGCCTGGAACTTGTGGCAATTCTCCTGCCTCAGCCTCCCTAGTTCTGGGATTACAGGTGTGCACCACCATGTCCAGCCCCATGATGACATCTCATGTAAGTTTAAGAGCACCTACTACAGTGTTAATGCACATTAGGCATTCACCTATATGTGAATATTTGATATTTAAAAATTGATATACATACTCAAATTTTCTGCTATTGATGGAACAGTTAAAATGATAATTTAAGAATAAAGTTATCACAGGCTTAGTCAAAAATGGATTGCATTTAGATACAAAGTGGGCCAAATTTAGTACAAAACACAACATGGGTCATAATTTTAAAATTGATTCTTGCTTTCATCAAATATTTTGCAATTTAGCTTAGAAATCAGTCATGTATCAAATTTGCATAGCTTTATACTTTAGCAAACAAGTTCGTGTTTTTTACTTGCTTGTGTTTATTTGCTCTTCATTCCTGGGATGTGGATATTATTTTTATCCTTTAAATGTAAGTACATAGGGCCGGGGACATAGCTCAGCAGCACAAGCATCTGCCTGGCAAGCGCAAGGTCCTAAGCCTGATTCCCAGTACCAAAAAAAAAAAGGTACATAAAGAAAGTTCATTTTCCTGGGAAAGCACCATTTTTGCATCTATATAGGTCTGGGTAAAAATCAGGATATAAAGTACTTCTGGCCACTCTCACCTTCACCCGGGTGGGTCGGCCTGCCTGCTCCGGGAACTCACAGGACAGGACCCCAGCAGAGCCTGCTCCTGGCTGCTTCCGGTGTGCACGCCCCACGAGGGTCGTGGGAGCTGCTCAGGGCCTGAGGTCATTCTCGGTGTTGTCTCTTCAGTCGTGGGCACCTGGGTCTTTAAGTTGTGTGCTTTACGGATAAACTGCCGTCGTTTCCACGTCTCCGGCTGCGTCCACGCCGGTTTGCCTTCGGGCTGCAGAGTGCACCTGCGCCCCAGGAGAGGCCCAGGGTGACTCTGCCCAGGCCAGGCATGTAGGGCCTTCCCCTTCCGTCTTTCTGCACCCGTGCTGGAGCTGTCCCGGTATTCAATGCAGAGAAAACTAAGCACGAGAGAAGCCTGAGCTCACAGCTCGCAGTCGCCGATCCCAGGAACAGCCGGGTCCACCCTCGGTGCGTGGTGCTCGGGTGAAGACAGCGCGGGATTCGCACTCAGAGCCCGACTCCTGCAGAGGGGATCTACAGGGAAGCGCTGAGTCCGCAAGGTGAGAAGCTTCAGGTGCACTCACTTCAGCTTGGCGGGTTTCTCCTAGAGCAGGAAATCCAGATTGTAAATAACAGACAGACAAGAGCGGGTAGGGAGCTGAGGAGCGGGGAGCGAGGGGACCCCAGCCTGGCTTCCCCTTCCAGATCCACTGCTCCGTCTCCGTGCCCACGGCTCCTGCTCCTCCCTCCACCTCCCTTCTGTCTGCCTCCTATCCTTGTAATTAGCTTTGTAAGAAGAGTCAAATATGCAGTGAGAAGAAACAGTCGCGCAGCAAACCGTAGACTTAGCAGTTAGCGCTTCGCCGGACTCGTCTCTGCCCATCCTGGGATGGGTGCGAAGCCGCTGCCCATCTGGGTCATCTTCAGCTCCCGTGACCCGTCCTCCCCCCGTCCCTATGGCCGGGGTCCACCTCCTGTCCCCTGCCCTCTGCTCTACCTGGCTCTGTGGTCACTTACCCGCTCTGATAGAGACACCATGTGGTATTTATCCTGTGTCTAACTAATGTCACAGTGTTACGCTCTAAGGTTCACTCATTTGCCTACAAATGATTCAACCTTGTATTGTCTAATATCCGGTATTAATCACATTTGGACAATTATCAAGATTCTTTTATAGTGGTTTCGCTCATAATAAGTGTGAAATGAACACAACACATTGTTAGTGCACGTTTATTATTTTATTATCATCATAATTTCTTCTATGTGGCAAAGTATTCTGTGAAAGTTGTGTAGACGTCTCATAAATGCTTTTAAATATCTAAATATTAGAAGGTAATGGCATAGCTAAAAATCCTGTTAAATGTCTCACATTTGTTAAAACTCGAGAATGTGTTTAGACACTTGGGTAGAGTCAAAGAAAATAGCTAATCCTGCATCCACACACTAAATACTTTAGAACACCAGAACCATCCCATAGGCGCTCAGGTAAAGTTGTATGAAAAATCTAAGCACTGTCTGATAAAATATCTAAGCTTGTTTAATTCTCTAACGGGACGGCTATGCCTACCCCAGAAGTCCCCGCCGTACTGTTCTGTCCTCAGCGGGTGTCCGTTAACCTTTTATTGCTGCTGTCTACAGCAGGGCCAAGACCAGGTGTCAGAAGTCTGTACTATTTTGAAAAGAAAATCAAATGACCCATGCACACATACGCAGTGCAAAATTGAATGAGATTTTTCTTGTTTCTCCAATTAAAATTCAAGTTGATTTAAGTGTTCATGTCATATCTAGAGAGATGCTTTTGTGTTTATTTCCTAGTGAGTTTAGGCCATGATGTGTGTTGGTACAAATGACCCAATGCTCATGGAGCACCACGGCTCGACCAGACCTTCACCAGCCCAGGGCAGTGACCAGCACAAGTGACCACCTCGTGGGTGACTTGGGTCTGCACGGCCGTGCTCCACAAGGGCTTCTTGCCTGCTGGCCAGGTCCCTTCTGAGGAGAAGCGGGTGGAGGTGCCGCTGCTCGGAAGGTCCTTCTCCAGATAGTCCAGGACCAGGGATCCCTGTCTGTTTCCCCAAATCTACTCTGTCCTGGAGGCTGTGTGTGTGGACAGAAAGGGCTGTGCTGGGCTGAGCATGCTTGGGAACGGTGGTCCCTGCTTGAGACCCTGAGGCCGAGGCCAGGGACCCCCAGTTCCTGGAGAAGCTGAGCGGCTGCTCCACTGTAAGTCAGACACTCGCCTACACGCTGCGTGTTGCTGAGACTATTTCCTGGGGTGTGAGGGACAGGACATGTCCTGGGGTGAAACGAAACTGTGCACACAGGCAGCGTCCCTTAGAAAACACCCAGTTCCCCCTTGCCAAAGGCAGCAAGGTGCAGCCCATGAGCAATAAATATCCCAGCAGATGGTTTCCCACTGGTCTCTCTGGCCCCGGGACATCTGAGGGTGTTTCCTGCTGGGCACGCATTTCCAGGTTTTGCAAATTCAAGTTCCAAAACGTTAAGTTTACATTTTAGTTTTATTCTCATTTGTTGATTTTTTTTTAAGTGTGTTTCTTTTACTTGTACAAATATGAGTCTGTCTGGAGTCATCTGGTGTAACTGCAGGAATTTACATAACTGCAAAGAAAATCCTGTCAAAACAGAAGTTGAAGGTAATTATGCAAACAAATATTAAAAATGCGTACTTTTAATAACAGGAGCAGTAACATTTTCTACTGAGGAAAGCTGATTAACAAAAACGCAGTAAACCCAATGGTAAAAGTACTCGTTAAACAGGTTTAGGTAAATTACTCTAACTTTTTTTAGTGTATTGCTTATCTAAAGGCCAATTTCCCTTTCAGATATTAAAACAAAATTAAAGACAATAAAAACATTATAGTGCCAAACTCCTTTGACATGGACAACTATGCTGGGCTCTTGATGGACTCTTTCTCCTGCCTCTTCTCTCCCTGCCACACCTGCTCTGTGCTGGTACCTCGTCCTGCCTCGTACTTATCACCCCTTTTCAAAACCCACAAGAGTAACAGAAAAAGGGGAAAAGGTCCAGCCCATAGCAGCTCTGAGGATGGGACGATCTGGACTATGAATATCAGAGACCAAGACTGTGAAGAATTTCCCCAGAAGGGGAAGAAGGGCGCCTCTGACAAAACTGGCCTGCGAGCACAGTCTCAGTGGACAGACAGAGGTGAGTCCAGCTGAAAGCTTCGCCTGGCACAGTCACCAGGTTGGGAGACAGGCGAGGACTTTCTGAAAACCGGGAACCTTGACCTGAGGGCCAGGGTTTACCCCAGGCTGAGCAGGGTCTGGAGCTGGTTGGGGAGCACACAGTCAGCCTGCTGCCCTGGGTCGGTGTAAATGCTGCCTGCAGACACACTCGATGCCCGCTTGCCAGCAGCATTCTTGGTGAATGCTCAAGGAAAGCAGTCCCAAGGAGAGCAAACTGCTGCCCTGCAAACACTCAGCACCAGACCCGCCCTCAGAAACCCAGTGCCCCCCACTCCTTATGAGAGAGCAGGAAGGCAGAAGGCGAAGAACCCCCACAGCAAGCTCTGCCCAGCCCAGCCCCGTCCTTCCCGCCTCTGCTGCCCTGCTCCTGGGCACCTGCACCTGAGGCTCCTGGGGACGCGCTGTGCTCGGCCCAGAGCAGCGATACTCCGGGAGGCGTGCAGTGGGTCAGTTCCTCCAGGGCTGGGCTGAGAAGGTGTCCACAACACGCTCCCTGCCTCCCTAGTCAGACTCAATGGCGCTCCCCTGTCCCCCTGAGCCTGCGGAACCCCAAGTGTTTTGCCTCCCCCTGCTCTTTCCAGTGACTGTGCACCCTGCGACTTACTGTCACTAGACGCCTGGTGGGGCTCACACTGATACCAGCCCCTTTCTCTTTGGGTGCACTAACTCGCTCACCTTGACCTCCAAGCCCTGCGTGCTCTACTGGCCTCAGTCATCTACCGGGTTCACTGGGTTCCCAGGTCAGAGTTTCTCAAGTGCAGCTTATCTTGAGACTCCCACTGCTCTGCAGGTCACTCAGTGAAAACAGGCACAGAGACAGCTTAAAAACAAGCAGCTTAAAAAAATGGACAATGTACACTGAGGTCCTGATCATATGGGTCCTGTGTTTCGTGACTTGGTCACCCATTGCCGTTTCCCTGTACCTCATCCGTGTGTTTGCATGTGCGTGTGTGTGCGCGCGCGCATGTGTGAGTATTCTTTCCCAAGCTCCTCAGAATCTTCTATTACATCCAGATGAACAATCTAGCTTTTATTTTTCCATTTTTTCATGCTTATGTAACAACTTGCTGATGCACATGTATGGGCATCCAGGTTTTATTTAGCATAAAATTGTCCCACACAGGTACTTTCTTGCATCCAAGGGCACCTTGTGGAAATCCTTCAATTTAGCAGATGTAACTCTAAGAAATCCTCTCGCAGATGCCCTGATCTTGTCCTCCTTTTGTGATATCCATCTGTGTTCATTTCTCCACCATGAACAGTGTTGTGAAATCATCCAGCACCAGCAGCGTCCTATGGGCGCTCCGATCTCCGTGGAAATTGACTCCTAGGAGCAGACTGGGCATCTGCAGGCCCAGCACTTCTGCATTTCTCTGGGTGTTGCCAGATCGCTCGCCAACGCTTGGATTCTCTGTCCACTGTACACACTCCTGTGCTTTCACACAGCCAAACCCTCCTCTAGACACTTGCTTTCTTTTGAAGTACTGGATTTATATTTCAATCTTACTAAATTTCAATGTTTAATAGTTTAAAGGGTTGTTCCTGATGTTACTGTCTTCCATTAAATACTAGTCAGATTTTAGGGACACAAACAGTGAAGCTTCTTCAATTTTCCGACTTTACTAACAGTTCCACCATCCAGTAAAATAAGGCAAAATTTCCTACACAGATGACCTTTCCTGTTAACTTCCTGATCAACTAACACACTTATAACTCACTAACTGCCGAAGTCACTGGAGTAGTTTCAACTTGTTTCACAGAAGTAGCTCTCCTAAAGTTAAAAATGGTTTTATTTTGAAGTTTTATTTAAAATGAAACTGTAAAAAAATGGGAATAAGAAGCTACATCATAACATTTCAGTCATGAAGGATTCTCGCAGGCAATGTGGTTCTCTGTGGTTCACATCCAAAAACAAATGGCTTAAGAACAGTTAATACCTGGACTAATACTGCGGTGCCACTTTTGACGTGTAAAGTATTCGTTAAGCGCTGGTTGATTATAAACCATATTTGAAAGACTTTCAAATTTGTTTCATTAAAGTATCTGTATAAAAGAGAAGAACTACCACACTCTCACAAATACCTCGAAAGAATGTTTTCCTATTTAATCTGAACTGTCTGTATACATAGGGTTTTGTTTAGTTCTGCTTTGCAGAGCTCAATTGTCTTAGTCATTTTTCTCTTGTTGCTAAGACAAAGTACCCAGTGCCCAAAGTTAAAGGGAAGAAAGGTTTATTTAGCTCACAGTTTGTAGATTTCAGTCCATATTTGGCTGACTCCAAGGCAGGGTGGCATGGCACAGCAGAAGACAGCAAAAGCAACAAGCGAGAGAAAAGAGACAAACCTTTTTTCTTTCCCTTATACTGTAAGCAGGCTACCTGCCCTAGGGCGGGTGTAGCACTCACTCTCTTAATCCCAGAATTGGATCATGAATCACAAACTCTAGATTCAGCTGCCTCTGAAAAGCCCACCCCCATGACTGCATGAGGCTTTGGGGGACATCCAGACCCAAACCATGACATGAGGATTGAGCCAAGGACTCTGTGCTACACAACACCCCAGGTTTTGGTAAAGTCCTCACCGATGGCATATTGGGGTCCAGCCTAATGTGACCACAGCCATTTTGGCTGCAACTGTCATCTGACTCCAGTGACCAGGCTAACACTTCCAACCCTGTAGATAAACCCAGCTGCTAAGGTACTCGGCTGAGCATTCTGTACCAAACACTGATGCCTGGAGTATTTCTTAACTAAGACCTGTGACCTCACAGTGATAGTTAAACAGTCCAGGACCACTAGAGAGGCTGCAGGTCTCCTTTCTCCAGCATGGTGAACCAGCCCCTTCACCCATCTTCAGGGTGCGAGGGTCTCCTGCTCCTGTCCTGGGAGCAGCCCTGAATTTGGCCTCCTCAGCTGTCTCCCAGCATGCCCTGCTCTCAGAGCTGGTTCTTATGCATTGTTTTCCTGATATGCAGCACAATAAAAATGTCGCCTTCACCAGCACTACACCTTTCCTCATCTCTCCCCAAGAGTCCTTTCAACAAGGAGAAACAAAATTCCATTAGCGTTAGTGTCCAGAATGCCCACAGCCCTTGCTAATGAGGTTATTCTGGAAATGCCAGTGGGATCCGGGGTGGGATGACCTGACACTTGCTGCCTCTGGGAATTATGCTTTGGTTCAGTGGCACAGGGCATTGGAGCCCACTGCGAGATGACAGCAATCCAGGAGTGCACACATCAGACAGTCACTCATGTGTTACACCAGAAGATGTGTTTGTGCACTGAAACGAAAGGCTTGGCTGTCCATGGTACTAGGACGAGAATGCACACTTAGGGACAGTCTGTCCTGATGGTCATCATTGCCCGAAGGGACATTAAAGTTAGCTAGAGCTCTGGTCTGTGGAAACTAGGAGTGTATGAGGAGGAGACCAGAGGGACCAAATCGATTGTCTTCCTTAGGAAAATTCATGGCCGATCAGGGAGAGGCAGGCAGATGACAAAGGTGAGGTACCGAGTATACTGGAAACTGTTATCCCTGCGTAATGGTTTCGTCCAGGGCCATAGCTGAAGCAGGAAAGCTGTCGCCCAGCCCAGCTCACAGTGAAAAAGTAGCACGGAAACTTCCAAGGTCATCATAGCCTTCGTCTGTGCTCCGCAGCTGCTTTGTAACAGTCAAGAGAATCCTGTGCAGTGCTTTATTTTAACTTTGTTCTCATTAAGAGCTCATAAGCTTAATTACTAAATATTCCTTAAGAAACACAGCTTGAAATAATTACTTCATTAGAGAAATTTAGCAGTGCTGATTCTCTTGAATAGATTCTTATTCGAGAGCGGCTGCCGGTTTTTATTTGTGCTTTATTCTGAGTGCAGACCTCTTCCCTGCCACATCTTTCAGAGAACTGCATTTCAAACGCCACGTAAGGGGAGATTTTGACAGTCCTGTGCAAAGTTGTTTTGAAGAATGGTCCATGTCAGCATAAGCCACAGCTCTCAAAGTCCCAGCAATGCATCTTGTTGGCAAAGATACTAAGGCATATGATAAAAGAATAAAAAGTTGATTTTTAAAAAGTTGGTTTTGAGCATAGCAAGCAATTCATCATAAACATAATTATTTAACAGCCATTGTTGAAAAAATAAAGAAAAATTATTAAACCAGAAATTCTGTTAAACAGAATAATTTTAAATGAAGCAAGTTAGATCTCAAATGAGTTGCCAGGCTTTAAGAGATTTCAATATAATATGGGTCAGGTCACCGTGCGGCTGGTCAGCAGTGATCCCTCAGGACCCACAGGAGACAGGTGCGAGGGCGTCTCCCTCCAGCTTCTCCGCCCGCCGTGGGCATCACTCTGGTCCTGGCCTCCAGTGTCACAGCTGCTCGCCCTTCCGCCCCGGGCTGTGTGTGCCTGGCCAGTTTGCTTTATTTCTGTCCCTTCCTTCTGTCCCTCACGGTCACCCTGCGCAAGGTAATGCCACCTTCCTCTGCAGCCACCCTTGATAATTCTCAGAATTTACAAACAGGAATTTGCATCTGTTGTTTTCTATTACATAAACTTTTATCACCCAGAGGTGAAGGAATAAACTCTCTGAAGGCATAAGCTGTCTTACACTTGATGTCTCAATGGAGTAGACTTCCCATGGATTAAATTTGTTTCACTGTCATAGAATCCTACAAAACAGAAGGTAACTATACATAATTTTCATATATCATATATTTATGAGTTTAAATACTGATCACTGCTTATGTCATTTTTTTAAAAAAATCAACAAGGAATTTTATTTTTTAAAGAAAAAAACAATAAAAACAACAAAAATTTCAAAATAAGATTGTAGGAGAGTAACAATGGTTAGTACATTGCATACTGTTACCTTCAAAGGTTACTCATATTACAAGAGATGGGCATGAAAAATTGATCAAACAGTATAGGCCAAAACCTTCCTTCTCAATGAACTAATAGCAATTAGAAGTATAACTATCTTAACTATTTTGTGTGTGTATGTGTGTGTCTACGTATTTTTTTTCTCCTTTCTCTCATCCCAGTTGTTCTTTCCTTTTGAATAGTTTCTTCCCATTTCACAATATCTATTGTACATTTTGGATGTTATCTAGTCTTTCTGTTTCTTATACTAAGGAGACAATATGACATTTATACATGCAAATCTGATTTATTTCACTTATGATTATAGTCTCAAGTTGCATCCATTTCTCTATAAATATCTCAAGTTTATCCTTCTTTATAGCTCAGTAGTACTCCACTGTATAAAACTACTACATTTTTTATCCATTCCTCAGTTGGTGTGCATTTGTTTCCAAGATTTAGCTATTACAGATTGTGCTGTGATAAACATGGATGCACAAATATCACTGTAATATGATGGTTTTTAACTCTTCTGGGGAAATACCCAGAAAGGGAAAACCTGGGTCAAATGTGAGCTCTAATCCTAGTTTTTTCAGGAATCTCCACATCAATTTTCACAGCAATGATACCAGTCTATATTCCCACCAGCAGTGGAGAAGTGTTCCTTTTTCTCCACAGCCCCACCAGCATTTGTTACTGGATGATTTCTTGATGATAGCCATTTGTACTGGGATGAGATGGAATCTCAGTGTTGTTTTCATTTGCATCTCTCAAATGACCAATGACACTGAACATTTTTTCATATATTTATTTGCTGCTTGTATTTCTTCCATCTGAGAAGTGTGTGCTTATCTCAGCTGCTCATTTTTGGATTGGGTCTTTGAATTAAGGGAGTCCAATTTTTTGCAGTTCTTTATATGTTCTAGATAAATACTCTTCGTCTGAGGGACAGATGGTTAAAATTTTTTCCCACTCTGTAGGTTGTCCATTCTGTTGGTGATTTCTTTTGCTGTGCAAAAACTTTTTAATAAGATGAGATCATAGTTGTTGATTCTTTGAAGTGTTTCCCACACGGTTTGGATTTTGTTCATGAAGTTTCTGCCTACTCCATGTCTTCAAGATTTTTACCGAGAATAGCTTTTAGTAGATTCAGTGTTTCTGTTTTAATATCTAGATCTTTGATCCATGTTGACTTTAGTTTAGTGCATAGCAGTAGATATGGGTCAAGATTTAGTCTTCAGCATGTAGAGAGCCACTTTTTCCAGCACCACTGATTAAAGAGGCCATCTTTCTTCTAGTGAATGTGTTTGGCCCTTTTGACAAAAATAAGATGACTGTGTGTTTGTAGTTGTATCTGCAGCTTCTAATCTGTTCCACTGGTCCTCGGGTCTTTTTTTCATTTGTTTGTTTGCCAGTAACAACGTTGATTTTATCACAATAGCTTTGTGGCATAATTTCAAATCAGGGATTGTGATTCCTCCTGCCTTGCCTTTGTTGCTCAGGACTACCTTTGCTGTTTTAGGTCTCTTGTGCATCCAGATGAATTTTTAGGAATGTTTTCTCTAGTTCTATGAGGTATGTTAATGGTATTCTGATCAGAATTGCATTAAATCTGCATAATAATTTTGGAAGTATGCCCATTTGCACTATGCTGGTTCTTCCCCTCCATGAGCAAAGGATATCTTTCCATTTTATATATCCTCTTCAATCTTTTTCAGAGTACCATAATTTTCAACATATAGATCTTTTATTTCCTTTGCTACATTAAGTATTTCATTTTTATAGATGCTATTGTGAAGGCTGTGGTCTCCCTAATTTCTCTCTCAGTGAGTTGGTTATTTGTGTACAGGAATGCTATTGATTTTTGACTGTTGACTTTGTATCAGTTATGCTACTGAATTTGGTTATTAACTCTAGGAGTCTTTTGGTGGAGTTTTTGGAGTCTTCTACATAAAGAATCATGTCATCTGTGAAAAATGATAGTTTAACTTCTTTTCCTATACTTACTCCTTTTACTTCTCTCTTGTCTAATTGTTCAAGCTAAGGATTCCAGCACTATATTGAACAGAAGTGGTGATAATGGACATACTTGTCTTGTTCCTGATTTTAGAGTGAAATCTTTCAGTTTTTGTCCATTTAATATGATGTTGGCTGGTTTGTCGTGGATGGGTTTTTTTTTTTTTTTCCTACCAGGGACTGAACTCATGACCTCGCGCTTGCCAAGCAGGAGCTTATGCCACTGAGCTAAATCCCTGGCTGTCATAGATGGTTTTTATCAGATTGAGGTAAAGATCCTCTATTCTGATTTTCTCTAGGGTTTTTTTTTATCAGAATGAATAGCAGATCTTATCAAAAGCTTTTTCTGCATCTATTGAGATCACGTGATTTTTGTCTTTGGCTCTGTTGATACAATGTATTACATTTATTGATTTGCATATGTTGAACCACCCCTGCGTTCCTGGAATGAATTCACTTGGTCATGGTATATAATCTTAATGATTTGCTGCATTCGGTTTGCCAGTATTTTATTGAGTATTTTTATAACTATGTTCACTATGGAGATTGTCCTACAGCTCTTTTTGGGTTGGGTCTTTCTCTGGTGTTGGTATCAGAGTGATACTTGCCTCTAGCACTGAGTTAGGGAGTATTATTTCACTTTCAATTTCATTAAAGAGTTTGAGGAGTATTGGCCTTAAATCTTCTCCAGATTTCTTGTAGAATCCAGCAGTGAATCCACTGGGACCTGGGATTTTCTTTGTTGGTAAGTTTTTAATTACATTTTCATTAACTGATATTGGGTTGTTCAGAATTTTTACATCTTCTTGGTTCAGCTTTGGCAACTCTTTTGTATCTAGGAATCTGTTCATTTCTTCTCTGTTTTTCACCCTATGAGAGTAAAGATTTTTGAAGTATTTATGATCTGAAATTTCACAGATCTGTAGTGGTTTCATCCTTTTCATTCCTCATTGCATGAATCTGAGCCTTTTCTTTCATCTTTTGATAAGGTTGGCTAAGCATTTATCCATTTTATTTATTCTTTCAATGAACCAACTCTTCAGTTTATTAATCTTTGTATTGTTTTCTTGGTCTTCCTTGCATCAATTTCTGCTCTGATCTTTAAGGTTTCCTCCCTTGTAGTGGCTTTGGGTTTCTCTTGTTCTTCTTTCTCTAGCAGCTTGAGCTATGATGTTAGGTTGTCTATTTGTGCTCATCATTGTGCTGATGTAAGAATTCAGCAACTTAGGACTGCTTTCATTGCATTCCATAAATTCCAGTATGTTGCATCTGCAGTCTTGTTTAGTATATATTAATTTTTTCCTTTGTTTCATCTGTGACCCACTGGTTGTTTAGTAAGGTGTCATTTAATTTTCATGTGTTTTTATGGAGTTTTGAGGTTTCTTTTGCCATTAATTTTGAATTTCAGTGCACTATGGTCTGATAATAAGCATGGGATAATTTCAATTCCCTTGCATTTATTTAAGCATGTTCTGCGAGCTACTATGTGGTCTGTTTTAGAGAACATCCCATGTGCAGCTGAGAAGAATGTGTGTTCTGACGTTGTTGGGTGGAACACTCTGAAAACACCTACTAAGTCCCTTTGTTCACAGGTTTGGTTCAGTTCTGATATTTCTTTGGTGATTTTTGGTCTAGCTGATCTATCTCTCTGCGACAGTGGGGTACTGAGGTCTCTCATTACAATTGTGTTATTGCTTATTTGATTTTTCATGTCCATTAATAATTGTCTTACATAGTTGAGTGCTCTTGTATTTGGTGCATACATATTCAGGATAATTATTTCTTCCTCTTGAATTTTTCCCAGACAAGTATGTTTATTTTTTAATTTTTGTTTGTCTTTTTACATATTTATTTTTGGTACCAGGGATCAAACTCATGACCTTGTGCTTGCCAGGCAGGCGCTTACATGGCTGAGCTAAACCCCTCCAGACAAGTATGTTGTGACCTTCTTCACCTCTTTTGATCATTCTTGAAGTTCACATTGTCTGCAAACAGAATAGCTACCCCTGCTTTTTCTGGGTCCTTGTTGCATGGATGATTGTTCTCTATCCTTTGACTTTCAGTCTATGAATTTCCTTTTGAGTTAAATGCATTTTTTGTATACAGCGTATTGCTGGATTTTGTTTATCAATTATGCCAGTCTGTGTTTTTTGATTGGTGAATTGAGGCCATTTATTTCAATGGTTATAGCTGATACATATTGGCTTATCTTTGTCATATTTTCCACTATTGGTTCTCTGATTTTCCCCATGTTTAATTGCTTGTCCTGTGTGGTGGTTTTCTTCTGTTGTTGTTCTTGGAATTGTGGTCACTTTTATCTCTCTCTAGAATGTCCTTCAGTATTCTTTGTAGGGTTGCTTTGGTGATCATAAATTTCTTCAGTTGTTCTTTGTCATGGAAGTATCTTATTTCTCCATTAATTTTGAAAGATAGTTTTTCGGCGTACATGAATCTAGGTTGAAAGTTGTTTTCTTTCAGTACTTGAAATACTTCACTCCAGGTTGGTGTTGATTTGAAGGTTTGTGTTGCGATGTCTGCCGTGATTCTGATGGGCTTTCCTTTATAGGTGATTTGTTTCCTTTTCTCTAACATCTTTCAATATTCTGTTCTTACACTGAATTTCTGGAATCTTGATTACTTTATGTCTGGGTGTAGTTTTATACTGGTCATGGCTATTTGGAGTTCTGTATGCTTTATTTGTTCACCCACACTTGGGGAGTTTTCTGCCATTATTTCTGTGTGTGTGTGTTTTTTTAACGACATCTGTGCTGTCTCCTGCTTTCTCATTGACCCATATTAATCATATGCTATTATTCTTTGCTTCATCTTGGAGCTGTTGGGTTGACTTTTTTTCATGGTCTCTTGCCATTTTTAAGATATTTTCTTCTCATGATCACTAGCTGTAATTTTGTCAAGATCTGAAGTTGTAATCTCTCTTTTGTTCAGTCTGTTTCATATACTTTCAGTGGAAGTTTTAATCTCTTGGATTTCTGTTTGAATGTTTCATGAATTCCATTTCTTTCCTATGTTGGACATTTTTTGTTTCCATCTGTGGTAGACTGACAACTGGTGGTCAACTTGTGACATCCAGCTGAGCTGAATCAGCGTGATGCTGGGTGTGGGTGGCCCACCTGAGAATTGTGGCTAACATAAAAAGGAGAATGGAGAGGAATAAGTAGTGTTGCCTCTCCTATTGCCACCAGCTCTCCTGGAGGAGCTTGTTGAGCTTCTTTCCTGATAGGAACTTGGCTGTTCTCATCGTCAGAGGAGTTTGGGACTTTGTTTTCACTGAGGATGGCTGTGGTTCACTTTGGGGGAGCTCTAGTCTTTGCTTTGAGCATCACTTCCTGGCTCCAGTGGGGAAGATGGTGCGCTGTTCAGTCTCCAGGAGAAGCTTGTCATGCTGGTTTCCTGATATGAACTCAGCTGTTCTTGTTGGAGGAGCTCAGGACCTCATTGTTGCCAAAAATGGCTGGGGCTCTTTTTGGGTGAGCCCTGGTCTTTCTTTGCTTTGAGTGTTGCTTCCTGGCTCCAGTGAAGATCCCTCAGCCATGTTTCATCCCACTGGCACACTCTAGCCTGTCAGCACAGGTCTATGAAACAGACTTGCATGACACATTGTTGCTGGCTCTAGGTCTTCAGCTGGCTCATGCAGGATACTGCCATGGGATCCAGACCCTCGGTTGGATTCTTTGGGGATCTCCAGTGTCTGAGTAGATTTCTTGCATTTTTTGTGTTTGACTCTTTGGGTGACTATTACAATTCTATAAATTATGTGTCCTGTATGAAATTTTTTCCTTGTAAACCCTGATTTCGACACAATTTTAAAAACTCATCTATTCTTTTATCTATGTCTGGTATTGATTTTAAGCATCATTTCTTTTTGTACCAGAGATTATGTTCTGTATAGCCTTTCCACTTTTTTTTTCATTTCTATTGTTATCATTTTAGAAAGTTCCAGTGTTTGACTTCCAATTTCATCTATCTCATTGAGTTCTGGGCTTGTCCTGGATGGGATGGGGTCTGGGGTTGTATTTTGCTTCTGCATCTTGTTATTTTCTATTTTCTCTTTTTTATTTTATTTTGTTTTCTATGCTTTTTTATTTCTTATGATATATAGCTTTATCACTAGTATTGTGGCTTCCCTAGATGTCTGTTCTGCAGGGATGTCTTCTACATGTAGGTGGCTCTTCACAGCTACCCCAAGACCCTACTCTCCCAATTTGTAAAGGATGCAAAATTACTATTGGCTCAGGCTCCCGATCCTTTGGTACTCGGCTGTGGTGATGATCATGACCCCATACTATCACAGTATTCTCATACAGGAAAGATAAACTATTTCTAACATATGCGTATGACATCCTGGCTAAAATAATACAGTTAGACAAGATTGGGCACGTTCAGAGTGGTATGGCTGTAGACAAATAGTACAGTTAGTAACAATAATAGTTTCAAGTACAGTTTAACGACTGACAAACTATGGTAACCATTAACCTGCTACCTCCATCCACAGGAGCAAACTTTAAGGTTACATAACAAAATCAAACATACACTTTGCATTTGTATGCAGTGATTTTGCCCTCAATGGAGTGATTTTACTCTTCTGTGGGTGTGTGTGTGGGTTAAAATGGGTAGGGACAGGATAAAGTGATGAATGAGGTCAGATATATTAGGGTCAAGGCTGAAGGTTAAGGGATGATCACCCAAGTTTTGGGAAACTGGAGGACAGAGGAGGTAAAGACTGAAATAGAATGCAAAGGAGTAATCAGAAAAGGCAGAGACAATGATTACTCATGTAAAAGTTTAAATTCAAGAAGCAGTTGAGGAAAATTAGAGGATCAATAGAAGAAAATGAAGAAGAAAGGTAAGAAACATAAACAGTGAAAAAAGGGAAAAAAAAGAAAGAGAATGAAAAAGAAAATAAAAGAAAAAGGAGACCAGAGAAAGATAAGAGAGGGGGAAAAGTCCCAAATACAATAAATAACCACAGAAAACAAGACAAAGCAGGACAACATCCAACCAGACAGGAAAGGGACAGCCAATCAGACAAACAAGGGAGAAGGAACGTAGTGAATACCTCTGCTGTTTACAGCTGTGACAGTGGCCGGGTCAGGTCCCAGAGATGTGCGGGGCATGGAGCCCATCCTGGCCTCTGGATGTGGGTGCTGGGATCAGTCTTCTGTCTGTAGAGTTCACCACAGCCCGACTGCTGCCTCTCCCTGCTGCATCAGAGGCTCCCACATCGCTGGTTTCACTGACTGCTCCGCCTTCCAAAGGCCTGTGTGGCCCAGCCCCCAGGCTGTTGTCCTGGGTCTTGGGTTCTGGTCGGTCCTCCGGTGAAAGGCGTGTGTCCTTACACTCTTCTCGCAGGCCCCACCAACCCGGGGCAATGGAAGAAGCAGAGTGTGAGCTCACACACTTCTCACTCCAGCGAGGAATTTTAAATCATCAACCAGCACAACCACGGTGTGGTACAAACACAGACGTTTAGACTTCAGTGCAGGAGAAATACTGGACACACCCACAAACACATTTGCATATTAAGAGGAACTGTGCTTGGATGGCAGAGTTGCTGAAAATACATAACACAAATGTAAATACAGTGATGTAGGCACACGCAGGAAAGTATGACAGGTCACTACAGAATACGTAAATTACTGTGTAGTGTATAATACACATGCAGGAATGTAAATCTGTAAACCACTGTGTAGTGTGTAATGCGAGTGCAGAAAAGTGCTATAGAATACGTCAATCACTATGTTGTATATAACAAATGCAGGAATGTACAATAGATCACTATATAATACATAAATTACTGTATAATACACAAATTCTATAATACATAAACTACAGTATGTAACATACATGCAGGAATGTACAGTAAGTCACCATGTAAAAAGTGGTTTGATGATTTTATTGAAGTCGCACTATCCTTAGTGTTGCTAAATTGGGCCCATGCCGTGCGCTCAGTGCGCAGCAACACTTCAAGCTCCTCCCTGGTTTGTGCAGGCAGCTGATTGGGGCAGACGGGAGCCCTGGTGAACACGGGGCAGGAGCTGCTCCCGGGCCCTGGGCCCTGACCCAGCTCCCTCCCCCAGGCTGGGGGCGCTGCTCTGTGATGTGAGGTCTGGGTGCAGCAGTGACAGAGGCCAAAGTCTGCAAGAGAAACATAAAGTTTCAACAGGACTTTATGAATAACAACGATATATTTCTGAAGAACAAGTTGATGGTCACAAAAGCAGTGGGGGTATTTTGAATCTTAGGCCACACTCAGGAGACCCCGGTCAGTGAGCCTTGCTTGTTACTGATTTGGGGTCAGGAAACACTTAGACCACTGTGCTGCATCTGCTGTGTCTGGTGTGGCTCTCTCCCCCCAGTAATTACTCCATCCTTGCTAAATAAATCAGCAACTCTGCCTGCAAGGTGTGTGTGTGTGTGTTTCCTACCAGTCATTAGCACAGCTGAACTATTCCCATCAGTTCCTTTCTTGATTTCCATTAATTTGCCACTCAACAATAAATTTATATACATTAAATATAAAAGCTTGAGAAGATTTTTCAGCCTACAAATGAATCTAAGTGTCAAAAGGAAAAAGAAATTAATAAATGCTAAAACTTACCATATAGAATATTCAAAACACACAGTTCTCATCAAATCTGCATCACTGATGAGATTAATACCCTAATGGAAACACTTGAACATCTTAGCTTTCATCTGAGGGACAAAGTTCCCTTCATAGCACTCAAACCTGCGAGTTAAGCAGCATCGATCATGGTCTCGAACTTACGAGTGGGAAAAACACATCAGTGAAACTCTCCACTGAACTTGTGTCAGACAGCCTTGCCTCGTGGGCACACAGCTCTGGGCATGAAATGAGAGGATGACAGGGAATCAAGAGCATGACCAGCCCGGTTCAGCCGAAATTATTCAAAAAAGAGACAGAAACAACTCAGGGACTTAATTCAAGGCACAACAAATACTCTGCATCTCCGGCCACATAACGTCAGACTTCTTTCTGTCCAATGTCACAATCTGGAATAGTAAAGAGGCTCTGTGCTGCAAGGACCCGTCTGAGCTCCCAGAGCAGGCTCTCTGCCCTCCACCCCTGTCCCACTTAGTCACTGGGTAGGCTGATTAAAGGTCTGAGATGCCTCAGTCCTGAAAGCCAGTGAGGGAGCCCTCTGAAACAACAGTTAATTATAGTTGATGCTGGATAGGAAAGATTGTATTTTAAAGATGCTCTGAAAGTGAACTTTGCATTTTAGGAAAGGGCTAAATATAAATGTGTTGCCCAATAAAGAGCAGCTTACACATATTCTGATGATAGATCGATGTGGAATCGGGACTAGAAGGTCAGACTCTTAACAGCCAACACTCCAATATCTGTCTCCGCCGCATTAGCTAACACGACAGCCCTATTATCCCCACGGTACTGGGCATCTCCGGCGGGTGCTGCCAACGGCAGAATGCAGGGTGGGACACCTGCCAGAGAAGCTAGCTGACTTTAAAAGCCAAAGTACTGCGAGACTGAAAGTTAGTTTATATGAGACTGACTGCCCCAGCCCTGTGTAAACTCATCAGGTAAGTAAATATGCTGACAGCTGCTTAAGTAATAGCTGTTCTCCTCTATATTCTATAGGGCAAAAAAGACAAAGGTAAGTCAATTTTGCTACACAGAGTAAGTAAAATTTTATGTCACATAAACAGGAAACATTTGCTTCTTTTATCACTAGAGAATAAAACACAAAATATATTGCTAATCCATTATATATGCATGGGCTCAAAATCACTCAATCTAGAGCATTAAAAATAATCACCTTTCAAAACAGAGGGGAAAAAACATGAGTACGTTACATAAACTGCCAGGGATAAAGCTCCACAGCAGACTGGGAGACAGCAAAGTCAGTCCCTGGTATTAAAACACACAAACAAACAAACAAACAAACAGTTACATAAACTACAAAAGTGTGTCTCTGACCATGGATTGTCTAGGAGCTTATTTTCTGTCCCTTTATAACATGTAGGGAAAACAATGAAACGTAGACTCTTACTCCCAGACAAGTCTGTGTGAGTCTGCATTAGAACCACAGCCAACATCACCTGCTTCACAGGAGGAATCGGATGATGCTGTGCTGAGTGACAAAGGAACAAGGGCACAGTGGAGAGTGGAGTCAGGAGAGCTGAGTTCAGGACTCTGACCCCTAACCAGTCACCCAACAGCAGTAACACTAACAGCTGTAAGTGATACAGGATTTATGAACAGCTGCTACCAACAAATGCATGTCTTCATAAGCTTAGTGGCAGGAGTCACTGTTACTCCCATTTTACCAACAACAAAACAAAGACCCAATCATCGCCGTGAGCTGCAGATGCCAGAGCTGGGGCTCCACGTATGTGGTGGCCACAAGCTTGTGGTCCATGGTGCCTTGTGTCGGCATGACAAGTTCCTCTGGGACACAGCTGCACCCTTAGTTAAACAAGAGTGTAGGGTTAAATGTCCTCCTGGTCCCCCGCATGTCTAAGAAGGCTGTTCTATCCAAGGCAAATGTGGATTTCCACACACAATTAGCCATCTAGACCCGAGGTGGTAAGTCTTCCTGAAAAGCCAGGTGAGGAACGCTGCAGGCTGGGCAGTCCGTTCACCTCGGTCACAACCAGCAGACTCTGCCCCTCGGGCACCAAAGTGGCCATGGGTGAAACATAAACATGCAGGCACTGTGTCCCCGTAAGATTTTATTTCTGAAAAAGGTTCGTGGGATGGATTTGACCAGTACAATAAAGTTTGCTGGCCCGTGTCCCCACCATCAGCTGTAACACAGGCGAAGTCAGGCTAGGTTTCCGAATAACAGGTTTACCAATGGCCAGCACTGCTGCGCTAGGAGAGACCTTACGGCCTCAGCTGTTCAGGTCGTCTAGAAAAACGACTGTCTGCCTTCTTCATGGTTTCCAGAAAGAGAGACTAAAGAGCCCCAAGCACCGAAATAATCATTCTGGGAGTTCTTATAAATATAAGCTAAGCACATATTCACACAGATGCCGTATTTCAAAATGCTGACATCGGATCTCCAAGTCCATCCTAGGTTTCTGGGCTAAGTCACTCAGCCTGTCAATCTGTGTTATGGTCAACATAATCCTGACACACAGTGAGGTACACAAGTGGACACACATTTCCACAAAAGGAGAAACTCTTTCATGTACACATGTTAGTTATTAATTTTTCTACAGAAAATTGAGCAGGTTATCATTTCAATTTGAAATCCATCCCACACTGAACAAGCAGAAACCACATTCGCTCCAGGAACACAGGTCCTTTCTTCCTAAGGGACTTGTGTGGGACAACTTCAGTCTAAATGCTTCAACTTTTGCTGCAGCTGTATATGATACTTCAAAACATTTCTGACAATTCATTTAGGATATATTCTGCTACTCTATTCTTAGTGCTAAGCTAGAATTTCTTAGCAGGAATTATCTTTGCCTCTGTTCTTAAGCAATTTATATTTAATTTCGAGATGCAACCACCTAAAGAGGAAGGGTGACTAATAGCATACTTGCTTATTAATAATGCTAGCATTTAATGACAGCATGCATGTCACAAAACAGTTTGAAACAGATTTAGGAAACTGCATGGGCTGGGCCCAGTGGCCCACACCTGTAATCCCAGCACACAGGGCTAAGACAGGAGGATCTCAAGTTTGAGTGCAGTCTAGGCAGCTTGGCAAGACCTCATTCCTATAAAACAAATTAAAGGGTTTGGGGGATGTAGTTCAGCAGTAATATGCTCATACTGCATGTGCCCAATCCCCAGTAGTACAAAAGAAAAAGAAAAAAGAAAAGAAAGGAAAAACATGTGTAAGACTATAAACTTATCAATGGCACACCAAGAAATGTGTTACAGTGTAAGAGTAAGGAGAAAATATTTTGGATTGGAGTGACCCAGTGAAGTTTGATATTGTTGGCTTAAATGTTCTATTATTAGACATAATGGTGTGATATTACTTAAAAATAGACTATGACAATTAAAGCTTTATAATATAAATTTGAAGTCAACACTAAAAGAAGAAATATAAGTAATAAACTAACCAAGGTTGTGATACAGAGATCAATGAAAAGAATCTGTGAATACAGAAGGTAACAGAACAAAAAATAAGACAACAAAAAGAGCTGAGAAAAGTAGGAAACAAGTAGAAGATAAATGTAAATTTTAACTCAAACATTTTAATAAAACACTAAGTGTAAATGGTCTAAAACCCTAACTAGAAGACATGATGCCAGATTTAGGAGGAAAAGATCCAATAGCATGCTGTCTATATAAATAGTACTGCAACTATAAAGATGTATAAGGTCAAAGTAGATTAACAGAAAAAAGATCATGAAAATTTTAGCAAAATAACAATAAGAAAAAAAATAGTGGTTACAGTAAAAGTAAAATATTTTAACCCAGAGCAAAGAACATTACTAGAAACAATGACAGTCACTCTATAAGCACCCATTTTGATATAACGCAGACAATTCATCAGAAATATACAGTTATAAATGTTGTACCCCTAAAAGGTTGCACCCCAAAATAAAATGAAAATTGTAAAAAGGCAAAAACAATAAAAAAGCTAAGACGTCTTAGAGGGAAAAGAAGAGAGCACTTTTTCATTTAGGCTGGTATCCAGCGACACAGAGTAGGGTGGAATTTACACAGCTGTGCAACTAGGCTAAGATTTGGGGGTGGTTTATAAAGGGAAAAAACTGCAAAGATGTGGAGGGCACCACACCTGTGCATTCCTGAGAAAATAGGACATCCTGGTTTTTTTTTGTTGTTGTTGTTGTTGTTGTTGTTGTTGTTTAAAGGTCAAAGGGTGTGGCGCATACAGAACAGAATGGCGGAGCTTGAGTTAGGTTACAACACTCCCCACTGATTTTTGTCAGTGAGCCAAATCATTGGCTCATAGTTGAATCTACAGGTACTAGCTCATAACTCTGGGTAGCTAAAATCATCAGCTTGACAGCCTGTATTTGGCCTTTTACATAAGATACCAGTTTATTTATGATACAGGGACCGATAGTTACACTGACTAAAAGCACTATTAGGGGTCCTATGGCTGCTGATATGAGGGTGGACAACCAAGGGGAGAATGAGAACCAACGTTCAAACCAGTTTTGTTCTGCCAGTTGAGCTTGTTCCCTTTCCTATGGGCGTTTCTTAAGGGCAGCCACGTTCTGTCTAGTAACGCCAGAGTGGTTTGAATATAAGCAACAGGTTTCCCCAGGGCTAGACAGAGGCCTCCCTCTTTTAGAAAAAGAAGGTTTAAACCTGGGTGGTTTTGTAAAACCATTTCAGCTAAGGAGCTTAGAGAATCTTTTAATTTAGATACAGAGTTGCCAAGGCTAGCTGGGTTTCGGTTAATGAGTGTAGTGAGGTTATCTATAGTTTTGGTCTTTTACTATGAAACTAGATATACTTAATCCTATTGATCTAGCCATCTCAATTCCAAGTGACACATTTCCAAGCATAACAGAAGAATTCCTTCTCCAGCGAGTATGAACAATACTGAGAGTATAATCTCATTTTAATGGAAACATTTTGCACTAAAGGTTCACCAGTCTTATGAATAAATTGCCAAAACTTATCTAATACTGTCAAATTCTGAACAGATTTGTTTCTTTTCAAACCTGTTACTGACAGGTACTATAAACCAAGGCAAATAAAATTTGTATCTCTTTAATCTTTTATAATTTACTACACACCTTTAAGTTGAGCTTTTGTATCTTTTTTTATATTTTGGCACAGCCAAACATTTTACTTGAAGACAAAACTACTTTCTCTGTCTCTCTTTTTTTTTTTACTTATTACCAGTCAATTTTTTTCCTCTCGCTTTTTAGACAACATTAAAACTTTTAATAAAATCCTTGAAGTGATTTTCTTTTAGTAGTCTAAAATATTGAATCATTCCATGTGTTTTTTACTATCTTAAAATGCTATACTTTATTGTAAATTTGAAATACTTTAAACATATTTCATGCAAATTTTAGGTGACAATATAAAAATTTTAAATTTTGCATGCACAGCTTAGCAAAGAATGCTAGTAGAATGTCAGTATTTGGAAAATTTTGAATTTTAGCATATACTGTAAATATCACAATTGATTGTACTGAAAAGTCATGATGAATCTATAATCAGAAAAACATTAATTTTATACATATTTCATCTGATTAAAAATATAAGGCTTGCATGTTTTAAATAATCTAAGAACATATCTTTTTTTAAAAGGCCACAATTTAACTGTAATCTGAATACCTTTAGCTGCCATTAAAAATAAAATAAAATTTAAAAAGAAAGGAAAAACAACCCCAGATCTTCGGAAGCCAGACTGCAATCGATGTCCCTTGAAGAGGCCTCAGGTGCTGGGTGCTGTTGTCTGAATAAGCGGGAAGTTAAAGTCAGGATCGGCTGAATTGCCTGGAGGGACTTAATAAGGTCCTGGTTAGCAAGATCAGCAAGCTTTTTTTCGGATATCTTAGGGATGAGGGGTGGAGGCCTCCCATATAGTGTCTCAAAAGGGGAAATTCCAGCAACATAGGGAGTACAATGCGCGTGCAAGAGGGCAAAAGGAAGGAGACTCACCCAGTTTCACCAGTTTCTAAGGCCATTTTAGTTATCACCATTTTTAAAGTCCTATTTATCTTTTTTACTTGTCCTGAGCTTTGAGGCTGGTATGCGCAATGAAGTTTCTAATTAACCTGTAAAGCCTGAGTTAATTTTTGGATCATTTGGGCTACGAAAGCCGGGCCATTATCTGACCCCATAGATAAAGGCAAGCCGAATCGGGGTATAATCTCATATAAGAGTTTTTTACTACTATGAGAGCTGACTCTGACTTGGTAGGGTGTGCTTCTACCCAGCCAGTGAAAGTGTCTACCATTACCAACAAATATTTATGTCCTTGTAGCCCTGGCTTTCCCATTTTAGTAAAGTCTATTTTCCAATGTTCTCCTGGCATGGTTCCTCAAGAACGCTTTGTCTCAATCGGCAGTTGTTGCTTTGGATTTACAAGTTGACATTGTGGGCATCTGAGGGTTGCAGACTGGGCAAGCTTGGACAACTGAGGAATAAAATATCATTCTGAAAGAGATCAGCCAGTTTTGATCCTCCCAAATGAGCTGACCTATGAGTCTGCTGAATAAGTTCCCTCCCAAGTGCCTCTGGCACTAGGACTCGCTTGTTGGGCAGCTGATACTAGCCTCCAGGGATATTAGGCTTGGCTTAGAGCTGGGTTGCTAGGTGGAGGCCCTTTTGAGTATACGCAGGTTCCGACAAAGTGGGAGGAATCCACAATAATGTCAGGGCCATCTCGGTCCCCATGGATTTTGTAGCTTTCTTTTGGGCTGTGGCATCTGCCAAGTTGTTTCCCCTCATAACAGGATCATGGGCCCTACAATGTATGGTTACAACCTTTTCTGGCATCCAGATGGCAGCCAGTAGATCAAGTATCTGGGGGGCATTTTTGATCTTTTGTCCCCCAGAGGTCAACAGGCCTCATTCTTGATAAATCGTTCCATGGACATGGGCCATTGTAAATGCATATCTGCTGTCAGTATAGATATTGACTCACTTCCCTTCTGCCAGTTTGAGAGCCTCAGTGAGAGTAATAAGCTCAGCCTTTTGAGCAGATGTACCTGGCTCCAGGGTTTGCTCCCACAGAACTTGGGATTCAGTAGTAACCGCTGCACCCGCGACTCTCTTACCTGGATGGATATAGCTACTCCCATCAGAGAAGTACAAGGGGGCCTCAGGCAAGGGCTCATCCGTCAAATCTTGTCGGAGACTTTGGAGGTGAACAATTACCTCAGAACAGTCATGGAGAGATGCGGAAGGATCACCATCAGGCAGCAATGTAGCAGGATTCAACGCTGCAGTTGTCTTGTAACCAATGGAGGCAGGGTCTAGATGTAGGGCCTGATCATGCATAATCCTGGCATTGGATAGCCATCGGCTCAGTGAGGCCTTGATTAGAGTTTCCAGGGAGTGTGAGGGAACAATAAGCTTCTGTCCAAAAGTCAACTTTTGGGCTTCCTTTACCAATAAGGCCACTGCAGCTACTATTCACAGACAGGGAGGCCACCCAGCGGCCACATTACCAAGTCTCTTGGAGAGATAGGCCACTGGACATTGCCAAGGTCCCAATACTCCTTTAGCTATGTTCCCTTTTTTATCAACATAGAGAGAAGGGCTTGTGTAACTCAGGCAAATCCAGTGCAGGTGCTTCAGTGAGGGCCCGTTTTAGCTGATTGAAGGCCTGATTTTGAGTCTCAGTCCATTTTAGGGGGTCTTGTGTAATCCCCTTTAAAGCATCAGAGAGAGGTTGTTCCACCTCTGTAAAATTAATGATCCAAAGCCTGCAATACCCTACAGCTCCCAAAAATTTTCACATCTGTTTTTTCATTTTGGGAACAGGTATCTGTAAGATAGCCTGTATTCTTTGAGAGGACAGAGTCCTTTTTCCTTCATGAATTTGGTACTCCAGTTAGGTTACATACTGCTGACAGAGCTGGGCCTTTTTAGCAGAAACTTTATATCCTAGCTTACTTAGAGTCCACAAAAGGGCCTCAGTGGCACTTATACAGTTCTCATGAGAATCAGTGGCTATCAGGAGGTCATCAACATACTGCAACAGCGTTACATTGGGGTACTCCTCTCTTTAGTTTATGAGATCTCTGGCCAGGGCCTCATTGAATAGGGTGGGCGCATTTTTGAATCCCTGAGGTAGGCGTGTCCAAGTTAGTTGTTCAGACACTCCTGATACAGGATCAGTCCATTTAAAGGCAAAAATGGGCTGGCTTACCAGAGCAATGGGCAGGGTGAAGAGAGCGTCCTTCAGGTCCAGTACTGAGTACCAAGTTCGATCTGGGCTCAGCAGGCTTAGCAACGTACAAGGGTTGGGCACAGTAGGGTGGAGAGTCATGACTCTGTTTACCTCGGAGATCCTGCACTGGTCCGTAATCTTGGGTTCCAGGCTTTTGGACAGGCAGTAACGGAGTGTTCCAGGAAGAGACACAAGGTTTTAAGATATCATATTCTTTTAGCCTTGCTATATGCTTAGCAATGCCGTGGTGTGCCTGCAGGCTTATAGGATATATTGCTTGAGCCGGATCGGGGTTGCCTGTGGGAGGACCTCTATGACCAAGGGAATCTGATGTATTGCTAGGCCTGGGGGATTGTCCTCCGCCCAAACGTTAGGGATCTCCTGTTTCCAGTGCTGCAGAAGTGTATGGTCACCTAACACCTTAGGATCTTCTAGCAAGAGGTATCCTTCCCCCTCAGGATAGAGAGCACACACTTTTGTGCTATGGATTTCATCAGGTGCTTCAGAGCCTAGCGTCACAGTTGGAGCCGCTGCTTCAAAACTGAGGTGGACCTTTAGTTTGTGTAAAAGTTCCCACCCTAAAAGGGGATCCGGACACTCCGGCACCCAAAGAAACTCATGAGAGATAGTCTTCTGCCCAGGTCTGGCAAGCCAGGCTTGCAGTTTTGGATAGACATTTTCAGTACCAGTGGCTCCTAATACTTTCAGTTTCTTTTTTGTCAAGAGTCCCTAATGGCTGTGTCAAAGCAGAATGAGCTGCTCCAGAGTCTGCCAGAAAATCAATGGGTTGGCCCCCCACTTGTAAGGTTAGCCTGGGCTCAAGGGGGGCAGCAGAGCCCTGACCCCCTCTATCTTGGGATAATAGAATCTTTTCATCTTTTTTTCTTTTCACTTTTAGTCTGGGGCAATTTCTACACCAATGTCCTGTTTCTCTGCAATAAGCACATTGATCCTTATCCAGTGGAGGGTGCTCCTCGCCTCTTTGGTCATCCTTGCCTTTGCTATCTGGAGGCATAACTCTTGTACTTAAGATTTCCAGCACCTTGGTTACCTTTTTATCATTGACCTCCTGCCAGCTCTCCCGATCGTCAAATACTTTATGAGCAATTTCTACGAGCTGACTAAGGGGCATCCCTTCAAATCTTTCAAGCTTCTGTAACTTTTTTTTTTTAACATCTGGGGCCAATTGAGTAACAAAGGCGACATTAATGCCCTTGCGTTCTCAGGCACAACCGGGCCTATGGGTGTTTAAGGACAACAGGCCTCTAATAACCACTCTAGATAACCCGATGGAGATTTAGTAGCCAATTGTCTTACTCTGAAACCTTGGACAGATTTGTTTGTGGGTCTCTTGGCAGAGCCTCTGAGGGCTCTAAGGAACAACTGGCGATACTGGGCTAGAGCCTCCTTACCTTCTGTGGTGTTGGGGTTCCAGTCAGGTTGAGATAAAGGGAAATTCTGGTTCAGGCAATCTGGGTCTGAGGACGAATTTCCATCTGGATCCAGCACTACCCTTTGTCCCAATGCCTGAATATGCTCTCTCTCCTCGGCGGTGAATAACACCCGCAGTATCTGCTGACAATCATCCCAAGTGGGACGATGGGTAGAGAAAATGGATTCTAAGAGAGAAATGATACCTTGGGGGTCTTTAGAGAATGGTGGGTTTTGCCCTTTCCAATTATATAGATAGGAAGTAGAGAAAGGAACATAGACAAAAATGGGGGCTTAGAGTTGGGCATCTCCCACAAGGGGCAAAGCGCGGGAGTGGGGGCAGTGGAGGAGGAATCTGATGACTCTGGGTGTGGTTGGCTCCTGGTCCGGATAGGGCTCGGTGGACCTCGAGGAGGTTCCTCTTCTTCTGGCGGTGTTGGTGGTGCCGTGGGTGGAGCCAACAGGCGGTAAGGGGCTGGTAGCAGCTCCTCCACATCTCCCTCCGGTAAGACCAGTGGGGCAGGTGGTTTAGGTTTTGGTTTTTCTCTTAGCAGTGCTAGTAACAGAGGGTTACTGGGCTGCTGCCTGGAAGCCATAACAAACTTTTCTTAACTAGGGAGGAGAATCAAAAATAAGATCAAATCTGTATATAGACAGTTTGGTCAGGATGAGTTGGAGGGCCAAAGATGTATCTCCAGACTGCCTAAGTGATAGCCATGTCGAAGCTACCGACAGATGGCCATTCAGGGGCTCCTCAAGGCCACTCCAGGGAAGCGAGCACGTGAAGTCTCCTGGGATGAACAGGTTCTCCATATCCCTGGGCAATTTGCTTAAATTCCTTAAAATGATTAAGAACTAGAGTTAGCGGAGTTAAAGGCACAGATGAAGATTGTTGTCCCATGGTGACCAGTAAGAAAATGGTCAGTTAAACACACACACAATAAGGCAACACAGAAGACACAAAAAACACCAACAATGCACACACACCCTCTTCCCTCCCCTCTCGAGCGTCCTAGAAGGAAATACCAGTGAAATCCCCGAGGCAGCATTAGATCTGGAACAGAGTCAAGCAAAAAGCAGTTCCTGGTTCACAAACTACGAACGGGTAAATACCAATACCTGACCGTACCAACAGGCAAAATGCCCCCAAACCCAGAGGGCGTCCCGCTCTGGTGCAGAAAGAGCACTCAGGCTCCTCTACCAAATGCAAATGTGCACCAAAATACGAACGAACCAAGGAAAAGCATACATAGAAAAGATACGTACAGAGTACCGACCCAATGAAATGACTTGAGAAAAGAAAAAGGGGGGCCCTTTTGGGGGCCCTTGGGGTTAATCCCGGAGAGCCCCCAAATGTTGTACCCCAAAAGGCTGCACCCCAAAATAAAATGAAAATTGTGAAAAGGCAAAAAGAATAAAAAGGCCAAGATGTCTTGGAGGGAAAAGAAGAGAGCGCTTATTTATTTAGGCTGGTATCCAGTGACACAGAGTGAAGGAGGAATTTACACTGCAGGGTGACTAGGCTAAGATTTGGGGGTGGTTTATAAAGGGAAAAAACCACAAAGATGTGGGGGGCACCACACCTGTGCATTCCTGAGGAAACAGGACATCGTGTTTTTTTTTTTTTAAAGGTCAAAGGGTGTGGCACATACAGAACAGAATGGCAGCGCTTGAGTTAGATTACAACAATAAAATACTCACATATAGGATAACTGAGCCTCAAAATGCATGAAGCAAACACTGATAGACCCTAAAGAACACAAATCTACAGCCTTATTTTTAACATTACTGTCACAGTAACTGACAAAACAAGTAGCCTAAAACATCAGTAAAGAGACAAAAGTCAGTAATAAATCGAGATGTATAGACCTATTTATGAAAAAAAAAAGCAGAATATATATTCAGTTTTAAGTGGACATGAAACATTTACCAAGATATCAAAATCAGGAAAAAAAGCTATGGGTAAATGTCCTGACCACTGGAAATTCTTAAACATTTAATAATCAAATCTTCCATGATAAAATAGCATAAGTATAGTTAATCTCAATGTAAAATTGGTTAAGCATTCAAAACTCAATGTAAATACACTAAGACAAAAAGGGGAGATCATGTGATCACTTTGATATAAAGCACCTGATGAAATCATTTTCAAATGAAATACTGTTTCTGACAAAAATTTTCAAACTCAGAATGGCATCTTCCTTGACCTGATTAGGGATCCACGAGAAATCCATCCCTAAGTTAATCATGAGTGTCAAAATTCTTTCATTATGATGAGTTTGTCAAATTAACTCTGCAGTATTTATCGCTCTTTTGATAAGGTTAGCTTTAATAAGGTGAAATTCTCACACTGAGTTCAGCCTTCCAAGCATACATTTTACTGTGCCTTTACAAATGGTCATCACATGACCAGCACCGTAACGGTCAGAGGGAAGTCCCCTCTGCTCCAGGCTGTTGGTCCACTCCCCCACCAACCCTTGGCCCTGCAAGCCTTGAGTATCCTCCCCCAGTGGTTTTCCATTCCTGGAATTTCATGCAGATGAAACCAATAGGGGTGCACCCTTTTCAGGCTTGCTTACTTCTTCCACGCAGCGCTTTCCAGTTGCAGTTCCATGCAATGCTTTCCAGTTGCAGCCACGGTTCTGTGCACACCAGGAGCTGCCTCCTGGTTACAGCTGGGCCGTAGTCCACTTTGCAGTGGACCAGCAGTTTGTTTAGACATTTCATCGGCTGAAGGAAGGCTGGAGTTGTTCCCACCCTGGGGCTATGGTGAGTAACAACTGTTCGCGTGCACATCTTTCTAGGGGAGCGTGTTTTATTTTCCATAAGGAAACACCTAGAAAGTGCTATTCAGTCATACCTTAAGGTGTATGTCCTAATACCATTTTTAACAAATCAAAAAAATTTTAAAAATACATTAAGTATGCTAAAAAAAACAAACCCTCCCCCATTATGCTTCTACAAGAAATAAAGAGTTCCAACTGCTCCCCTCTTTCACATCTGTTGCAACCCTGTCTACACTGAGGGTTCTCCTTGTATGCAATGTTATATCCTTGTAGCTCCGAGTCCAAAGAGGAGCAGCGATGAGCAATGTCTTGTGTGTGACAGCCGCCTGTGCGCATTTTCTGTGGCAATGTGTTTAATAATTTGCCTCTGGGGCTGGGGATATAGCTCAGTGGCAGAACTCTTCAGTAGCACACATGAGGTGCTGGGTTTGTTCCCCAGCACGCCCCTCTCCCTCCCCACCACGCGGAGAAACAAGAGAGAGGAAGAGAGGGAGGAAGAAAAGGAATTTCAGCTGTTACTGGGTTGGTTGGTCTCTTATTACTGAGTGGTTAGAAACTTTATATAATCTGAATACAAGGTCTTTTATGAGAAGCAGTATGTTTTATAAATACTGATTTTCTTGTGGTGTTTCATTTCAGAGTGTATTTTAAAAGCTATGAAATTTATCAGTATTTTCTTTCATGGTTTTTAGTTTTTTTGGTCTGAAATGCTTGCCTAAACAAAGCCTTGAAAAAGTTAGGTATGCATTTTATTTAAAGTAGGGTATGCTAAAGCAAGCGCATAACGTTCTTTTTGTAGTTAACAACTCCTAGGTCTCATGGTTTTTCCTTACTCTCCAGTTCTCCAAATCCAAGAATCCTCTCACACAGAAGGACCTATATCAACTGGTCCTATCTACCCTGCCATTTATCTACCTTCACTTCCACTTCCCATATTAATAATTTTTATTGTTATGTATTTGTGATAATTAAACTCATCTTGGGGAACTGGTACAAACAGCACATCCTGATCATTTCCCCTTCCCCTCCTGATCCTTCCCTCATCTCCAGATCCCCTTCCTAGCTCACAAAGTCTGCCTCCATTCCCTAGCATCTCTTTTATTTTGCTTGTTAAATTTTTTGTATTTTGATTTTCTCATGTTCAAGAAAACCATGCTGTACTTTTCCTTCTATACCTCATTTATTTCACTTAGCATTATGGTCTCAAGATGCATTCATTTTGCTACAAATAACTCAAATGATCCTTCTCTACAGCTGAGTGGTACTTTCTCAAATTGTTATGATAAACCGTGCTGCCATAAATACTGCTGTAATGTTTTGGACTCTTTCACAAGATACCCAGAAGAATTCCCATAGTGGTTGTACTAGTTTACATTCCCACCAGCAATGCAGAAGGGTGCCTTTTCCCATGCTGCCGGAATGTGTGTTTTTGGAGTTCCTGATAATCATTCTTCTGCAGTAAAATGGAATCTCAGTGTTGTTTTGATTTGCATTTCTCTAATGGCTAAAGAGGCTGAACATTTTTTCATGTACTTACTGGTCATTTCTACTACTTCTGAAAAATGTCTATTCCTTTCACTTGTCCATTTTTTGATCAGATCTTTCATTTTAGGGGGAACTAATTTTTTTAGCCAACGGCAGCGGGGCTGCTCCCTGTGTCAGACTCACTCACTCAATTTATTCTCTCAAGTTTACAGAGTGCTTTGTGAACATCATTACTGAACATCTACCACAGCATTTACAAAACCGCAGTTTCGGAGGGCTGATATCACAATTGCCTAAATCTCACAAAACTGAAAACTGTAGGACCAGGACCAGGTGTTTCTCACACTAAAAGGAAAATAAGCTGTGGACGATTCATCTTTGCTGATGAGGGGAAATTGGCTTTAGTTTCAGAATGGTTTTAATGGTCAAATTACAGTTAGATACAAAGAAAGAATACAGAGTGACTTCTTTCATTGAAATAAGTTGGTGACTAAAAATACTTCAATGTATTTGTGTACTACTATTCACAGAGGACCTGACAGTTACAAAAGTAAGTCATCACATATGTCTCACCAACACAGAGACTTCTATTTAAATAAAACATAGTCATTTAAGGTAATTTGGAAACATATTTCCCTTCCTATTTTCGATTCAACATAAATCAAATCTACAACTAAGAAATGCACAATGCTTATCAGTATGAAGTAACCATTCTCTCCTTTACATGAACCAAATAAAGGTGACATCTCAAGTATAAAAATTACAAATTGATACAGATATCCAAAGCATCTCCTAGAAAAACAAGCATGAATGGGGATGACAGTTTTCCTGTCATTTGCCATGAAAAGTATCATTTGTTCTTCCACTGCAAAATAAGCATTGTGCTGTGGTCTGTTTTCCTGTGCACAAAGAAGCATAAACACTGGAGAAACAACTGATTTTCCTCACCGAGATGGATGCTTTCTGACCAATAAAACAGTTATTTACACCGTATCTACTTCCCGAACTCATCGGAAGCAATGTTTCAGTCGTCTGGTGCAGGTAACAAGTACCTGTGGGCTGAGACCCTTAGACATAAACAGCAGCTGCAAGCCAGCCAGGTGGGACTGTAAACCCCCCAGAAAAGGGACTCACAAAAAGAAGCGTGTCCCAAATGAGGCTGATACCAACCGAACATGTTGTCATATTCAGACCCTCTCGGTACTGGCCTCTAACGTGTATTCACAAAGCACACGTCATTCTACGCACAAACAGAAGGTAACCAAGTCCTCAGTTTCCTTTCACAGGGACGGCGAGCTGCCTCCTGCGACCTACTAGCTCTGCATTCTGATGCTCCGCATGTCCTGCAGCAGCGCGGGCCGGTACTGCTGCTGCAGCGTGGCCATGTACTCAAAGTAATCGCTCACTCGAAACCCATGCAGCGCTTCCTCCTGCCAAAGCACAGAAACGAGAGATCTTTCAGTTGGGAGAAACCACACAGCTCCCAGCTGGTGACCTTTCCCAGCCCAGTGTCTCAGTTATGGTGGCGGGGCCGTCTGTGTGACCCATCAATGTGTGACCAATCAGGTCCCTGGGAAACGAGGTTGTCTGCTGCCCAAACCAAAATGCTTTGCAGCTAACGTAAAGCAAACCAAGCTCCTAGATGGCGGAATATCTACAAAATGATCTTGGACTTTAACAGTGTAAGATGTATCTGTTACTCAGCTACTGTTCATGAAAGCCTGACAGCCTGCGTTTCATCACACTGGTACAATGCATGTCTAAATTAATTTGGAATTTAATGATTAGTGTCCCAAATGAGGCACCCTGGAATAAATAAGAACATCCACTTAGAATTTTACACACTGTGGGGGAGAATTCTGACTAGTACCTTCCTTTTCGTACCTTCAAACATTCTCATGCAGCACCTGCCTTCATGGCTCAGAAAAACAATTTGCAGAAAAATAGTCATCCTTGACTCACTGTAATTATGCTAAGAGTTTTAGAGGTTATAGAAAAATCTCAGTAATTCACACCTTCCAGGAGTTCATAGTTTAGAGGCAAGAACACACACACACAAAAAAGCAATGCAAAAAGAATAAAAGATAATATCATATGCTTAGACATTGTACTGGTGGCGATCAATTCACAGGAGACATGAAGATAGAAGAGCTGGGGATGTCATGTGACTTAAAAGGCCTCAGATGCCACTAGCCATGAGCAATAATTCTCAGCCCACAAGTCACTTGGGAAAACTCTCTTATTTTGACATGTATCAGTTAAAATCTACAGAATTTGAGGAATGGTTTGCCTGGGACTTTCAGAAAGATGCATCCCTATCTAGAAGGTGAGAGCAGATGAAGACAGTAAATGACTTCCACAGTCAGCCTTGTACCGCTACAGCTGGAGCTAAGACCTTGGATGCAAATAACCTGAACTCTTAGTTACATGCGATTCGCTTTTGATGGCATTTTCTCTAAGAACACTCTTAAGCCAGAAAGGAATTATGGTTGTGTGATATTCTAAACAGAGAAGAAAGAACTGTTTCTGTACGCATTCACAGGTTTCTAAGAAATGTTCATTGTTCATTAAATATGAATTGTAATCAGAGACAATGGCACTTGGACAATTTCTCTAGTAATACTTTCTTGGGCAGAAAATAAGCCAAATCTACTTAACATCTTTTAATTACTGCTTTAATTTAAACATAAAACTATCTAGGAAAGCCGTAGCTATTATTGGCTCAAACATATTTCCTTCCTTTGAACAAATTTCTGGAAATCATTCCTTTCATTTTAGACATTAAAGAGAATGTGGAAAGATTCCCGTAGAAATGCCTATAAAGCTATTAAAGTCGTATTTCTTTTTTTAAAGACTGCTACTAAGTTTATCTGTACCTTTTAGGTATACATAATGATCACACTCATTGTAAGGAATCTGCACCTGTGCGTGGTATCACTCGGTCCTTTTTTATCCCCCAGTCTCCTGACCCCTCTTCCACCCCTCTTCCTCTCTGTATTTACAAAAGCTTTGTTTCTGTTTTTTGTTTTGTTTTGTTTTTTGCCGGGGATTGAACTGACCACCTCGCATGTGCCAAGCAGGCACTCGTGCTGCTGAGCTAAGCCCCCGGCCCGTTTCCATTTCTCCTTTCCGCATCTTTCCCTTCCCGCCCCTGCTCTCCACCCTCCGTATTTCCCCTCCCCATTTGAACACCGGCTTCCTATTTGACAGTATCTGTTACACATTTTGGTTCTTATATTGTCAGTGTCTCACACCAGAGAAACAATGCAGTATTTGTGCACGTGTGTCTGGTCTATTTTGCTTAGAGTGTGGTCTCAGGGCGCTCCCATTTAGCTAGCGACCCTCAGGCTTCCCCTTCCTCACAGCAGAGTAGCACTCCACCACAACAGTCTGTATGCATCCTCCAGCTGATGGGCATCTGGGCTGTTTCCAAGATCTGGCTGTTACAAACGGTACTGCTACAAACGCGGTGAGCATATGTCACTGTGGTATCACCCTTTTAATTCTTTCGGGAAGATATTAAAGTCTAATTTCACAAGAGAAAAAAAATGTACATTTTGAAAGGAATGTTTTTAAAATGAAATAGTTTATTGTTTAAAATTTGTAGGCAATTTTAGCTCTGAATAAAATTTCAATCTGAATTTTACTTTTGGTCTTCAAAGTAGAAATTTTTTCATCATAACCATTTTTAGTGATAACTTTCCATGTAATTATCACCTGGACCGCCAGCTTATCCTTCGGTTAGCAAACACTGTTTCACTGTAATGATTTCATTTATGGGTCTAAATATATTGGACTGTGTGCGTAAATATGAATGGCCTTACTTTTTACACAGTCAGGTGTTAACTACACAAGGTAACAATAATAACAATAAATAACAGTGTGGTACGTGTTCAAGAAAAGGATTTTTAAAAATAGGTTAAAATGAGCATAGTTCCGACGCGTGTGGTTTCTCTGTGTGCCTGTTTTTCTGTGTGTCTGTATATCCGTGTCTATGTGTGTGTGCATGTGTTTCTCTGTGAGTGTGTGTGAGTTACTCAGGACTGAAGCCAGGCCCTGCACCTGGAGTGACATCCCCAGCCCTATTTTAAATTTTCAGGCTGCACTCGCGTCTTGCTAAGTCACCGTTTCCAAAGCTGGGCTCAGACCCACTTTCTGTTAATTCTAATTCATGAATTCTGGGTTTCCACTGCTGAGTCACCAAAAAGCATTAACAATCACCGTTCCAGCCCAAGATCTCTGTGCACTCGGCACTGCGTGGGCTGGGACACACAGCTTCCCTAATCCTCTGTGTCTACAAGTCCGGTCCCAAATATGCATGTTTGTTTCCCTACCGAGAGCCTTGGATTAAGGTCCACTCGATTCAGGCTATCAGGGGAAGTGTGGGGCTTGCAGTCGGCTCTCCAACTCCCCCAGGGTCTCAGCAAGGTTCTCTTTCCCACTGAGCGTGCACCAGGCCAGCACACACCAGGCGAGCGTGTAAACTCAGCGCCTCCTCACCTGGTGGCTCCACCACCCCTCCCCCGCCTTGCTCTGGCCTAGACCTTTCGGGTGTGGAGCTGGGGGTCCCCTCGCGCTCAGGGATTCCGACCAGCGCTGCTTCCGCCCTGGAGGGCTCTGGAGGCCTTTTTCCTTGTTTCATCACGGCCCACAGAAGAGGCCTTCCCCAGTGTCCAGCCTGCACGTCGCCGCCTCCCTCCTGGTGTGAGATTTCTCTATGGAAGCCCGCTGACGTCGGAAACGCTGCAGGTTCAGTCACCACCTGCCTCCTGACCTTCGGCAGCATTCACAGTCAGCGTGGGCGCACATGCCCCATCTTGCGACCACACAGCGGGCCACACAGCTCGATCAGCACAGAAAGTCCAAGAGTGAACGCGCAGCACCTGTGAATGCTCTGCCCAGGGCTAGCAGGCGGGGAGCTTCAAGGTACTCAAGGGGCGCATGACTAATACGCACGTGTGCAGAACTGGGGGCCTCTGAAGCCACGGGCACCTTTCCCTGATCACGGCAGACGCGCAGTAAGCACCGTGGCTGGCGCGCAGCACCAGGCTTTCAACCCCTTCCAGGGAGAAAAAGGGCATCGCGCCACCGTGGGCTGAGACATCTTCTCTTGCAAACTGCCTGAGTGCACCTATCTGGAAAGCAAGTTATACCCAGACATTTAAAAGCTCTTTGCATCTGCTAAAGTTTTAAAAAATACTGCTGAAACTAATTTCAAACAGAAAGGCTTCTGAGTGATTGCGGGTCCTGTAAGCTTGGAATCCAAGCTAGAGAAAAGGCCTTCGCAGAGTGACGGAAACACGGCACAGCCATGCCAAGTGCCTGGATCCTTGGCTTTGGGACATTCTGACACCCGTCCCCACACGTTACTAATGCTTTACAAGGTGTTGTTTTTTTTTTAATTTTATAATTCTTATGAATTATAGAGCAAAAAGAATAAGTTCCTTTGGGTTAAAATGGAATAGAATTGGCTTATTGCAAATGTGTAGAAGTTAGCACATTTAATGAGTTTACTTAGCAAAGGGTTTGTATTAATGTCAAATCTCACGCAAGAAGCGCATGAGATGGAAAGGTCTTAGGAGTACAGCTCTACCCTTTACCCTGGTGAGAAATGCTCTGACTCACCCCTACCAGTTAAAAGAGGACCTTCCCTCGGCTGCAGGGGTAGCAACAGACTTCCTGTAAGTGATATTTCTTCTGGTATGTAACTCATAAACTGTTTGACATTAGAAATTCTGGGATCAGTATCTTTGAAACAGTAACACTTTGATGTATCCCAAAGATTTCAAACTACTTGAGATTTTGTCCACGATCTAACTCGTGGCACTGCTGTGTAAGTTGACTGAGGCGGTCTGAGAAAGAGCACAAATGAGCAGGTGCCCAGCCTGCCTCTTAGGACCAGCGCAGCTTAGGTGTGGGTGTGGGTAGGAGAGAATGTGGGGTTCTTAAAGATTCCGCACCGAGCATGCTCCTCTTGGTGACTGGAGCCCACTGCAGGACACTTGGACCCCAGCGATGAGCGAGGACTCAGTTTTGGTTGGTCCATGAGAGAAGGGGTTTTGATCACTCAGAACCGAGAATGTCCCTGGCCAAGGAATGAAGGTAACAGTGACATCAGGTGCTATGGTGCAGTGGTACTAAGTCCCTGAGGCTAGGCAAACATGGGACCAAAAGTAGACAGAGCTCGCTATGGACTCAGAAAGCTGTTTCTCTGCTGTGTTCTCTATACAGATTTTCCTTAAGGGAAGAGGAAGAGCAGGACGGGGCAGGGACGAGGAGCTGGACTCCTGCTTGTCCCAGATGACCTCTGGGAGGCTTTCCCAATCCCTCCCACCCTGCGGCACATGGAGAGTGCCAAGGTGAGGGTCTGAACTCAGATTCAAGTGAAGCAGAGAAATGATGCAAAGGCAGTGGAGAAAACCTATCCTCAACACACAGCAGGACACATCTTATTTATCTCCTCAAATGGCGAGTCATTTTTAATACTGTGTATGCTTTTGCCTCCTGAAAGCTCGGTACTTGGTCGGTTTTTCTCAGGCTGATCTCCATTTCTTACCCTGTCAACATCTGCTAACAGCAGCTGCCACCACATCACAGCAACAACAACATCCCGCCTGACAGTTTACTGATTGGGTTGAAATTAATCTTATTTTTCATAATTACAAATTGATTTTGCCATAATATGCAGGATTTAGTTGAAGCATTTTAATTATGTATTTTGAACCTTCACAGCCTGATTTTCACTGGGAGGCAATCTTTTCCTACCCTGGCATTTCACTGACATTTGTCCCCAGGTTGAATTTATAAACTAAAACCACCATCAGTGCCAGCCTATTAGCATGTTACAGAGGGGCAGAAAAGAGCCAGTCTGCACGATGCTTGAACTCAGAGGTCTCTTACTGGGAGCTACTGCTAACCTGCCGCTAAACGTGTGTGTGTGTGTGTGTGTGTGTGTGTGTGTGTGTGTGTTTTACACAGGAGACCACTAGATTTTTTTTCTTAAAAGACTAAAAAAGAGAAAGCTTAGGCTTTCTGATTAGCTGTGGAGTGTCAGAATACTGATTTTCTTGCATGTTTTTCTCCCCAGAATTATGATGCCCACAGATTCTCTGAACTATCATCTGTCACAGAAACAAAATGTTTTAAAAGTCCCAGCACCTCCTCCATGACAAAAGACAGACAGACAGATGGACAGACAGATAGACAGAAACTGGGCGCTCCAGGCCCAAGGCCTGCCTGTGCTCCCAGCAGGCCTGCGGGGGTAATGTGTCCCTCAGTATAGTGAGGGCTGTCTGCTCCATTAGGCAGCGGAGGTCTTTGCTGTATTTACAAAGACACTGTGAGAAAAACGTAATTCCTCACTGCCCTCAACTCCTACCCATGGAATCCCTTCACCTAATCCTCCCGTGGTTTAATCAGAGGGGAAGAAAACAAGGGTTTCTACTTCTATGCCCTCCTCCCCTGGGGGGCTGCTCAGTGTGAGCCACCTGCCAAGCCTGAGATTCCAGCTCCTCTCAATATGCTAATTCAGAACCTCGAAAAACCCTCTGTCAGTGCCCTGCCTCCCCACAACCCGACTTAGTCTTCAGCCTGTGAGCACCAATGGGCTGCTTTCTCCTCTGGCCACCTACTTCAGGCAGCAGTCTTTGTGACTGCCCTTTCTGTAGTGTGTGAATCTTAAATCAGGACAAGAACTGTGGTTTCAATCTCCTGGAAGTGTCTACTTAGCTGTACTTCCTCAGGAGCAACTGGTAAACCTGACCGCACATGTGGCTTTCAGTATTTTGCAAATTGATTCCATTGGGTTGGGTTATTTGAACATGTGTAATTCAAATGCTTATGATATTGTTATACAATGATCAAGTCTTTTACAAAGTAGCTTCCTTATTAAAAAAAAAGTTTTATAAAATTTCTAAAGGCCACAAATACAACAGAAAGTTAAAGTCCTCTGTTCTGCTTATCTTCTCCTGTCTTAGAAGCAATCATGATTAAATGTATAAGACCATGGAATAATGTGGTTATGTCAATTTAAGCAAGATTATTACAACAGCTGTGATATTTATACACAGCTGGAGGGAGAACCACTCACTAGTTTTCTCCCTTTCAAAAAGCCTGAGGTTTTGAGTCAGAAAGTATAAAATCTGACTTCCAAGACTTACTCCCTGCAACTACAGTGGGCTTTTAAAACCGTGTCTGCTGCTGACTTGAGGAATGGACTAGGCACCACTCAAGACTGTAAAAATCTGTAAATTAAGTCTGAGGCTTGATCAAAAATGTGGTGAACATTTAAATTTTTAAAAATCAAGATAAAACTATCATTGCCACCCCCCAACACCCACAGCACTCCGCCCCGCTTGGCACTCCCTCGCCCCACTGTCCTCTCCATGAGCCTTCACCCGAACACATCTCCAGGATGACGCCTTGCAGATGGACCGAGTCACAGCTGTTCTGGGACTGAAACACTGCCCTGGGGAAGAGGGACAAAAGCGTACCGCGCTTGCCATCCAGCCCTGGAAATAAGCCTGCATTCCTCTCAGTGTAGTCCCATTTGTGTGAGCCTCCTTGTTCTGCAAATCTCCTCTTGCAAACCTTTTCTCATGCTTTTCTCCTGAGTTTTCCTCCACACTGGGAACCACTGTCTGGCACATGTTTTCATTAGGAGATTTCCACAATCCCAGTGATACAAGAAGTTAAAGACTTCCGAGTTGCTTGACAGACTGAGAGTCTGAAAATCTGAAATGACCACTAGCACTTGTTTAAAGAAAAAAACAACAAATGGAAATCAACTCCGGCTAGTATGGAATATTAAAGGAACAAAATCTGCTCACAGAGAAACTGTGTTGGCCCACGGAAAGGGGGTGATGCTGCTTCAGGTGAGAACACGGCCCATGTACCTGGGGGTGGCGGCGAACAGGTGGGGGAGCATATGGGGGAAGCATCTCAGACTCCAAGTGAGATTTGAAGTCCATGAGAACTGCCCTTCAGAGTGCATTTATATGCCACACACCCCTACACACAAGTGTCAAGTTACTGTAATTAAGAAAGTAAAGTACTTGTATTTTGTTTCAAAATATTAACATGACACTCTTAAAAGAATGCTATGATAGAATCACTTTTCACAAAAACCTTTTATAAAAATAGAAATTTAAGAAAATCTTATGAAAAAGATGAAGGTAGAGCACATTAAAAGTTTATTAGAAAGTATCAAACCTCTGGCCAGCGCTCTTACTGGCCAGACCCAACACAGCGATCCTGAAAGCAGCGTGGCTTTCGGCAGAGCACACCAGTTCAGAGCAGGTCTGGGGTCCAGGCCGCTTAGCCACACAGCCCAGTCTGCTCTTGCCATACACTACAAGTAACGTATTTAACTCCATGTCTCACCTTGTGTATCTCTACAATGGAGATATTAATAACACCTGCCTCTCAAAAGTTGTTTTGGAGACTGGATGAGTCTGGAAAAGCATCTGACACTGAACACCCCCAACTGGCTACTAAGCCTACGTCGGCATAAGCCTACCTTCAGGAACACCTGCAGATCCTGGGCTTGAGTATGGTGCAGAATCTCCTGTTGCAGATGCTTGAATACGGCTATGCAGATATACACTTGATAATCAGGACCAAGGAAAATGCAGGTAGCAATGTAATGGCATATTTCTATCCAATCTAAGTAATTCCAGAAACACTGAGTGATCCACTGCAAGCAAATCTTTAAAAAAAAAAAGTTCATTAAAAAGCTTATTAAACTACATTTGACTGTTAAAAAGCAGCAACCAATAATACAGAACCAATGGAAGCCTTGCATGTAATTAAAAAGGACACTGCATAGCTGCCTAACAAGTGGGCCTCGCCTGGCTGCCACCGACGAGAGCCCATGGTGTCCATGCAGCTGCTGCTCGGTGGCCTCCTTCTCCACGCTGTTTGCCTCTTTCCCAGAACACCAGGCCACTGTCTACAGTCAACAAATGTTAAGAGACTATTTTATTTCAGAGATGCGAATTTTCCCCATCCTATCTATAATCATAGATGTGTAATTATGCAGATGGAAGACTGCTAAATGTTACATTAACGTAAATGGACTCTTGCTGAAACAGAAAACAATTTAAACCAAACAGAATTATGTAACATAAAAACCAAGAGCTAATGTACAGAATAATTCGAAAATGAAATTTTTACAAAAGGGTTGTTTTTCAGTTTCGCTTTTGCCCTTTCGTTTACCTTGTTTTCTGAATAACATTTGTTCAGATTATAAAAGCAATACACCCCCATTATGGAAAATGGAAAAGTTCTTTAAAAAACAATGACAAAGAGATTAACACAGTTTGGTACGTTAATTTTGTGGACTGAGTCCCAGCCCTCCTTAAAACAGATCTCAGAGTTCTATCTCTAACCCCAATGGAACCTTAACCTTAGAAACATCCAAAGACTTTGGCTAAAACATTACTTAGAGATACCCAGGTAAGCCAGACTAGACAAGACTGCTGAATGATCAAGTCTTACGATGCAAAGGCACTATCTTTCACGACTCTTCTTGCCTCACTTTATTTGCTCTCACCACAGTTAGCAACGAAGAAAACTAACTTCAGAACCCCAGTGTTTCTAAGTGAAGCCCTCACTGTCTGAGTGACCTGCCCAAGCTGATTCACCTCACTGATCCTGAATCTGTCCATCAGCTGCATGAGGAAGGTTAAAAGTTTAAATGAAATACAGTTGGGAAATATTTTTCAAACTACAATGAGTCATTACAAGAATACAAGATGGTATCCCTGTTGTGCATCTAGGGAACACTGGTTTGCATTTACACACAGGTCTACATTTGCATAAAGGGCATCACAAAATATGAAAGTGTCCTGCCATCCAGCTTTGGTGCCAGGGTGGAGCCAGCAGAGGAGGAAAGCTGAGCAGATGGTCCACAGTGTCAGTGGCATAACCGGACATAGGGCGGGGACCCACGGAAGTACAGGAGGTGAATCGTTAAAGACAGGCCGTGAAAGTGAACAAAACATAACAAAGAAGTTTTTCAGGAAAAATACAACTATTCAAAGAGTTAATTAGAACACAATTTTCTGTTACTCATTTAAAGAGAAAATATATTCAGACTTCTACTTTCTTTCTCATCTCAGTTACTCTTAAAAGAAATTCTAATCAACAAACATGCATTTCTGAGCATGTTTTTAATATTTTGTACTCTGGTTGAGCTTATTACTTTTACTCAGGAGATCTGTATATTTCATGTAGCAACCTTCCCACAAATCCTTCACTAATCAACTAATCCCCGAGTGTCTAAAAATACACAACTTCAAACAGCTCTGCTCCTAATTAGATCAAAATGAATAAGCTTTGAAACACAAAATTTGTACCCAAATAATTACCTAATCACATATACCTATTTAGTTTCTTAAACCTGTTTTCATATTTTATAATTAGCAATAAAATGAAAAATAATATAAACAAAGCAATGATACACACTTGTATAGGCCAAATGATTAGCTCAATAGGGAGCCATCATAAGAGCATTTATACATTAAGAAAAAGAATAATTTAAGAAAAAAATAACAAGACTGCTTAGAAATATAATACATTTATTAAGTAAATTTATTTGTATGCAGTTTCAAATTGATGAAATACTTTCACTAATAAAATATATCAAATCAATAGAATGTGTGTTTTTAATCACTAAGTTGATACAGTGGAACCTGGGATATTCAAAGCTTTCCCACAGTCTTTAGTAATCTATTTTCACATTAAAGAACATGCTATGGAGGAGAGATCCAAGATGGCTGATTGAGATGCAGCATGATAGAGAACCTCTCTGAGAAAACGCAAATGCTGGAATCTGATACCATGGAGAGGACCAGATAAAAGAAGAGGAATTCTTGTGACCCAGGAAGAAACTGAGGAAAAAGAAAAAAAAAATTTAAAAAAGAAGCATGGACAGAGGGCTGGAGCTGGGCACACTGCTGGAGCTGTGCTGGGCGTGTCCTGCAGTCTGGCGACTCACCATCGAGCTGGGGTCGCAGCCCTGCTGAGAGCGGGTGGGGTGCTGAGCTCGAGACCCTTGGAGGGAGGAGGCGCTGCAACGGGGAGTGGAGATGGCGAATGGAGCTGCACGGACGTGGGTGAGTGCTGGGAACTGGATTCCCCAGAGCGAGATCACTCGCAGGATGACATATTGGATTTGGGCAAGTCAGGCATGAATCAATGGCTGAGGCGGCTTCAGTTGGCAGCTCCTGGCCCAAAGTGGATTGGTGGGATCTGCTTGGGCTGGGCCATGCCCCTGATCGGGACCCAATAGCCAGGGACAAAGCTGTCCCAAACCTATGACATCTGCAGGACACAGTTTAACGTGCTAAAGTCACTCACTGGTTGAGAGGGGAGAGGCCGGCCCACACCGCGGCCTCCGTGTGCACCTCACAGATCAATGACAGACAGGGGAGGGCAGCACTGCCCCAGCCAGTAAGCTGCAGAGGGACTTGAGGCAGTACATAAAGGTCTGGACACCTCCACCTTTCACCTATCTGAGGGAAACCAGAAGCAGGACAAGACAGAGAAACAGCAAAAGGCCTTCAACCACTGACCCAGGGAAAATAAGGCCTGAAGGGGTGAGCAGAGAGGAGATTGAGGGCAGCGGACATGCAGTATCAGACATGGCCTCATCGGAAATAAGAAAATACTTCATGACTTCATCAGCAAATTTAAATCTGAAATTCTAACTCAGGTGAAGCAAGATATAAGAAGATGAATAAAAGAAACACTGGGTACTCCTCAAGAAGACACAAATGGAAGAATGGAGGAACCCAGAGAAAGGAGAGAAGCCTTTGATGAAGAACATAAACAAAATCTAGAAAAACATGAAACAGATCCAAAGAGAGTATCAGGAAATTAAAAACTCCATTGAAAGCTGGCAAAACTTCTTGAAGACAGACTTTTAAAACTTGAAGATAGGTTTGCAATGTATGATCGCGAAAGGAAGGATCTCTTAAAAATAACAAGGAACCAGGAAGTAATGATACAAAGGCTAGAAGACGATAAGAGGATTTATAACTTAAGAATAAAAAATGTGAACGAAGTAGGGACAAATATAAATGAAATAAGAAGGCTATTCACAGAAATAATTAAGGAAAACTTCCCAAGCATAGGAAGTGATGTTCAGATATATGAGGCATACAGAACTCCAGCCAGCTACAACCAAAACAGATCTATACCGAGACATGTAATAGTCAGGATCCCAGAAATCCATCACAAGAACAGAATATTAAAAGCGGTCAGAGAAAAGAAACAGGTTACCTATAAAGGAAAACTCATCAAAATCACAATGGACTTCTCGATGCAAACTATCAAATCAAGAAGAGCCCTGAAAGAAAATAACCTCCAACCCAGATTGATATACCCTGCAAAACTCTCAAAATTAATGGAGAGACAAGATATTTCTATGACAAAGAGAAACTGGGAGAGTTCGTGACCACCAATCCAACCCTGCAAATAATACTGAAGGACATTCTAGAGAGACAAGAAAATCACCAGGATTCCAGGAATAATGGCAGAAAGGCCTCAATGAAAAGGGCAGACAGTGGAATGAAGGAGAAAAGTAAACAACAATGACAGAAAAATAGCATAGCAGAGATGAGGCAGAGAAGATTGGCCATATCGCTGTTTTGTCTTGACTTATTTTATTCAAATCTGGTATGCCTGAGGGTGTCAAATCTGGGAGTAGGGGCAACTACTCTGAGGATGGCAGGATTCAATAGGATACCCATTCTGGTTTGATTATTAACTGCCTTTGAAGTTCTATAATGTCTCCAATGTTCGGTTTTTATTAATAGTGCTATGTACCACTAAGTTTAATTATATTATGTCTGACGATATAGACAATTTTATTGAAAATAACAGGAGACATCATGATGACAATCGTAGATCACCTAGTATTGTGGTTTTATATGTCCTTGTCATTTCGTGTTTCTCTAGGAATTTGTATTGTTGACTTGTTTTGGTTTGTTTTTCCCTCTAATTCAGAAAGGTTAGGTATGCATGAAGAGACTTAAAAATGTGTAAAACTTCTAAACAGTTTACGAGAATTGATTATAGTTATTGTAAAAAAAAAAGAGAGGAAGGGAGAGTATTTTAAAGAATATAACTGCATGTATGTTTGAGTGTGTAGGATCTATGACCATAATACTAAGTTTTTTGTTGGATAGATGAACAGAGCTGACTGCAATCTCACTGTTTAAACGTCTACTTTGTATGCTTTACTTCTGTAACTTGAACAACTACTTCTAGGAGGACAATATGTAATTGTCAACTAGTGATTTCTCACTGGTTTTGGTTTTTGTTATCTTTTTTTTTGAAATTTTATATTCCTATCTTGTTTCATTTTTTTCTCTAAATAAAAAAAAATTTTTTAAAAGTTTGTAAACAAAGCAACAACAAAAAAGAATATGTTATGAACTCATAAATGTTAATACATTATATAAACAGACTCAAAGGTTAAAAAAAAATCAATGATCATCTCAATAAAAGCACAAAAAAACCTTTGACAAAATCCTGCATGACTTCATGACAAAAATACTGATGTACAGAAGGATCTCACCCCACACTGCTCAAAGCCATTTATGACAAGCCTGTGAACATTCTACTGAAGGGTGAAAATCTGAACACATCTCTAAAACCAGGAGTCACTGGACACCCCCCCCACCCCACCCCCAGCCCCGCCGCCATTCAGCCTGGTTATTGCAAACTTTAGCCAGAGCAGTTAGGCAAAAGAAAGAAAAGGGTCATGCTAGGAAAGGAAGAAGTCATATTATCCTTCTGTGCAGATGGTGTAATTCTTTACACACAAGGCCCAGAGACCTATACCAGAAGACTTTCAGGCTTCATGAAGCAATCAACACACAAAAGTCAGCAGCAGAATTCCTGAACATCAATAATGGATCAGCTGAGAAATAAATCAGGAAAACAACTCCATTCACAGTAGCTTAAAAAAAAAAAAAAAAAAGGACATAAGAACAAAGTAAACCTAGGAATTGCTCTAACCAAGAGTGTGGGAAGCTCACAATGAAAATGTGAGCACACTGACCACAGAAGAGTGGACAAAGAAGGCGAGAAGATCTCCCAAGCTTGTGAGTTGGCAGAATTACTACCATCAGAATGGCCATGTTACCCCAAGGCTACTGATCCATGGCATCCCCATCAAACGCCAACAACATTCTTCACAGAACCAGAAAAATCAATCCTAAAATTCACACAGAAACACCAAGACTCAGAATACCTAAAGTGATCTTGGGAGGGGGAGCAAGGGTAGAGGCATTATAATACCTCATTTCAAATCATACCTCAAAGCCAAGTAACAGACAGAGCATGGTACCGACACAGTAAGAGACACGTGGACCAACGGAACAGAACAGACAGAAACAAACCCACTTGACTACAGCCATCTGATTATGGACAGAGCGGCCAAAAATATACACTGGGGATATGACAGCCTCAACAAATGGTGCTGAGAGAAACTGATCTCCACTCATAAAAGACTGAAACTAGATCCCTGTCTCTCATTCTTACAAGAATCAATTCAAAACAAATGAAAGACTGAGGTGCAAGACCTAAAAATGAGAAACTGCTGAAGGACAGCACCGAGAAACCGCTGCAGCCAGAGGCACAGGTAAGGACTTGATGAGTGGGACTCCCAACGCACAGGGCGCAGAGAATCAGCACAGGCAACTATACCACACTGAAGAGCTACACAGCAAAGGAATCACCCAGCAGGTGTGTTAAATTCATGCACCTATTTCCCAAAATGAACCTTACCATTCTGTATTACTAGCATGTGGTAATAAAAAATAGTGCAAGGCTACAATGGATAAAATAGGTACAGTTCAGAAGTGGGAGAAGTTTGCACAGTGAGTTCTACTTTTAAAGAACATATAAACATGATTAAGGAACATTCTAATGTGGGCCGTTAACCAGAAGAGCTGACTCATTAACAAAACCATGAACACAGAATTGAATGGGCTAATGCTCAAAGAAACGGGAAATTCAAAAAAGAGAAAAATTTCAGCTATTAAATTAGTTGATTAGTTTTTCAAGTCTAATACCCCCAACCGAAATAACTGGTGCTCGCTTATTTATATCAAGAGAGTAAAATCAAGCAATTTGATATATAGTCAAGAGTCTTAAAAATGCTCCTATCTTTTGATTAAGTATTTCTACCTTTAGGAACTCTGACCACAATAGGCGGTGGCAGGGATCAAACAGCTGTACCTCGGCACTTGACCTGAGGTTCAATTTAAAGAAGGAGACAGCTTTAAGCATGACATTAGTGCAGCCTGGTGACAGCACAATACAGAGGCTGCCACGTCCCTGCCCACAGCTGGCCGGGCAGGCATGGAAGCTGCTCAAACCTCAGCACAGGTGGGGCAGTGTCCTCTCCGCACTCTCCCATCCTGCTACCTCAGTGAACTCTGCACTGGCCTGCATTTCACCGTGGTCATTGTTGGGGAAGCACTGTCCCCACTGAAATGCCCATGGGATCTCACCAGGCTCTCAGAAAGTCTCAGCCCTGAGAGCTGAAAAGAAGATCCCTGGGAAGCCAGGGGTCAAGGACAGTGCAAACCTTATTAAAGCAGGCGGCTCGGGATCCGTTAGAGATTGAGGGGCGCACTTTTGTGGAGGTCCGGATTTCCCATTCCTGATGAGAGGCCCATTCTCCTGAAAGACCCAGCCTGGGCGCTGAGAGGCGGGAAATTCAAAAAAGAGAAAAATTACCTGTGACGCTGCAAACCCAGACATGCGAAAGGCTGAGAACACCAGTGGCACCTCGGTCTTCAGCAGCATTTCAGTACAGTGAGCACTGCAGAAATATGTGGCGGGGAGCCCCGATTCCACGGTGTCCACGGGCAGGTACCTCTGCACGGAGAGAAGGTCAAGAATAACTCAACATGACCCAACTCGCACTTCGCTGAGCCTTTTGCTTTTGTTGTGAATTGTTGCTTCAAAATCTAAGTGGTAGCATCATGTTACTGCAGTTATTATCCATATGGAAATTATGGTCAGACTGGTAAACACGGTGGCAGGAACACACCTCAATAAACGCGGAGCTGGCTATCCAAGACCCAGGAATGACATCCAACTGTCATTGTGGTGACTTGAACGGGAGGTTGAGGAAGGTGACTTACGAATAAGTGGACACATGAATGCACAGTGGCCAGTGATTTTACAGTTAAGATCTCCCACTGACTCCCTGGGGTTATCTGCCTAGTCCCCTTTTGTTTGTTTGGAACATTAACACAAATCTGGGCCTGAATTCATTAAAATTCAAATTGGGAACTCTGAAAACAGACACATCTTTAAAACCAGAGAAAATACACAAAGTACTCAAAGTTTCCAAGTCAATTATTCTGTACAACATTTTTATTTCCCATTTCATGTATATTTATATAATGCATGTTTACAGATACATACATATATACTTACTAATAGTTTTCAGCAATGGCTTCATAAAATTGGCTATTGTTTCAACTGACCACGTAATTTATCATTGCAAGCATCAATACTGTTTTATTTACTGTTACTATAAATCACAATAATGGCTTATAACAAGTAATAATAAAGTTCAAGGTATAATTCTGTGTGAAGAAAAATGGTTAAAAGAGCAATTATATAACAAAAATTGATACTCAAATTAGATCTGATGGCTATTTATTAAAGAAACTTTCAAAAGATATTTTTTACCTTTATTGGACAACTGTTCTAAACTATTGTGTGTGACTGTGTGTGTGCACATGCATTATTGAGTACTGAACCCTGGACTTTTGCACTGAGATACATCCCAGTCCAGTTTTTAGCTTTTATTTTGGAACAAGATCTTGCTCAGTTGCCCAGATAGGGTTCCAACTTTCCATGATCCTGCCTCAGCCTTCCAGGGTGCCAGGATTACAGACCAGCACCACCAAGCCTAGCTAGACAACTTTTCATTTTTAAAAAACGTTAACAATTTTAAATTAAAACAAATCAAACATAAGTTTCCTACAAGCTAAAATATGGAAGATTTCTTCCTAACTTTACAGCTAAGGTGCTTTTAAGCATTTAGGTTGAAGTTACCATAATCTGAAATCATCAAGTTGACTTGTCAGTAGATTTCGTGTCTTGTCAGTCTTCATTATGAATTATTTATTAATTCCCAGTGCAGAAATATTTATTTGCAGGAATATACACAGTTCACATACCCTGCATGTGCAGTCCTTAGTCCTATACTCTGAGTAACAGAGTTTCTTGTCTTTCAGGGGGTCATCACTAAACAAAACGGTACAGTGTGATGACTCAGAAGACCCTTTGATGCATTCATGTAATTAAAATACAGTATATTTTTGTAACAGGTTCAGTAGGAGATAGGTGCATGGAAAATGTCGATTCCACATACTGACAAACGGACAGCACATGAAGTGATCTTAAAATCAACCTCATACAGACATCAGGACAAAACGATGGACTGAGGATTACTATCAACTGATTCATGCCATGGAAGACATTTGTTTCACAATTTATAGAATAAATAAATCTAATAAACCTATCAAAAGTCAATATATATTGAAAATTTAAACAGGTAGCATCTTCCAAATATAGGAATAATAGTAGTGTATTATCTGCAATAATGATTCTTATTGCAGATTTTCTTCTATGTTACTAGAAATATCTTCAAAGTAAGTCCACTAAGAAATAGAAGACAAGAGAAATCAATTTTATTCTCAAAGAAAACAAGGCACTACTGTGTAAAGGATTCCAAAGACAAGGCAAGAGTCCTTCCATCTTTGTAAACTGAAATTAGAGCACACAACTTGGGAATGGACACAGCTCTTAAAATCAAACCTTCCACAGAGTGACTGCACTCGGTCCAAAAACCAATGACTGCTCACTGGGATGAAGGAGTCACCGATAATGTAAGTTTATCAGTGGGTCTATCAATTACCATCACATAGCCTGATTTGTTGCAACATTTTCATAAAACCTGGTCACCAATGCCAGCTCTGATTCACATGAATATAAAAAAGGGTCTTCTGAATCAGCACACTGCACACTGTTCATTACACATTTAGGGTTCTAGTATGTGACAGCACCCTGAAAGAGCAGAAACTCTATTTTCCAGAATAACAGGACTAAGGACTGCTCAGGCAGGGTAACAGTGCTGAGTATAACCTGTAAGTAACATAAACTATTGTGTAAATTAAGCCAGAAAAGCTCCAAAACAAGTTGTTAACATCTCTTAAGTCATTAGGAGATACTAGAGTGACATAATACAAAATAAAGCTTTTATAACATGTTCAGAGTGTTCTGCTCTAGTGATAAAAATAAAAACTATATGATTCAAAACAAAACGTAGCAGTCTTTGTTTTCTCTTCCACTATAGGTAGTTCTGAGGATACATTTTATTCATGACACAAAGAAAAATCTGGCTATGTGTGGCTGTGGCAATTAAATGGAAAGATCTGGCTCTAGACTGGCAGCCCCAAGCAAACTGGTCAGTGGGGCTCATTTCAGCCCCCACCCCAGGGGTCCTTGGCAGAGTGTGGGGCCGGTGACAGCAGCAAGGTGACCTGTCCCTCCTGGAGAGCGACCCAGAGGAGACAAAGACTTTTCAGAACTTTAATTCTGTGACTCTAGAAAATGGGAACCTTTTCCTTTCAGGAATAAAGCAGGAAAACAGAATCTTCAAATATAAACAAGATATAAATAAAGTCATACGTACGAAAAATCCCAGACATTAGTCCTTGTTTCCATGGGGGATCCCTGCCCAGGGTGGCAGTGCCATGATACGTGGATCACTGCAATTTGCACCGAGGTTTGAATCTGAACCCCATTAGACATTGCCTGTGTCCTTCTGAGCCAGATCATCCCTCCGAGGAGCGAGCCTGGCCTCCGCGGTGCTGACCCTCCCTGCACCCCACAGCCTGCCCTGTAGGACCAGCAGTTCCGGATCACAAGCTGAAGTCTGACTTTGGCCTGATTTCACATCAGTGCAGCTTTGATTATATATGCATAGAAAATAGCATGGGTTTTATTTCAGTTGACTTGTTTGCTTTTTCTGTATGTTGCACTAAAAGAGAAGGCAAGTATGACTGTTACTTTTGCTATAATTAGTATGTGAAATGAGGTATTCCTACTCATTTGAGTACTCAAATGAGTATTCCTACTCATAAGACTAAATTTTTCTTAAGTAACATTTTGTCAATAGCTTTAGTGTTAGCAATTGGCCAAACTGATTCTCATTGGAATTCCATAAACAGATTATCATTTTAAAAGATTTTTTACAATTTAAAAGAAATAATTAAAAATAATTTGCTTTAGTCAATTAATCAAAGGGTTACTGTGGTCCTAAGTGACTTCAAGGAATAATTTTTTTTTGAGACAGGGTATTGCTGTGCAGTTCAGGCTGGCCTTGAGTTCACTATGCAGCCCAGGCTGGCCTTGAACTCCTGGTGATCCTCCTGCCCCAGCCTCTAGAGTGCTGGGAATATAGGCATGTGCCACCATGCCTGGCCTCAAAAGATAAATTTTCATATTAATTTGATCTCATGAGTACTATGATCATAATTTGTAAAATTCTGAGAACTTCATATCCTTTTCAGTAGCAATTAAGTTTCATTACATCTTGTTTATTGTGTCTATTTTTAAACTTTCTTGATGTAATTTAACATATTAAGAATACAGAGGCTCAAGGCCAAGTGTGAGGTCATGAGTTCCATTCCTGGTACCAAAAAAAAAAAGATCAAATAGCTTTTACTTATTTTTTCAGATTTTAAAGTACTAAAAAGTCCCTTACATGTTTCTATTTAAATATTAATTCACATATTTAAAATATATTTATTACCATGCACTATAGTTTGGGACCTAGAGCTTACATTTAATTTATGGCTAATATATAATATAATTAAATATTTACCAGGATTTGATGCACACTACGATGAAAGATAGAAAGGGCATGGCAGCGCACTGGGCAAACAGGACCAGAGCGACAGACAGGCTGGCGATCCTGCGGCGGCTGCGGCCCGCCCGAGGCACACACAGGCTCCGGACGGGGACCACGGCCAAGCCTCCCTGAAGCTGAAGCTCTGCGGTCGCCGCCGAACCCAACCCGGGCTGGAGACAATGAACAGATGAAGCAGAAAGGACGGCGGAGCTGAAGCGCGACCTTTTAAAAATCTTTCTACCTTACGGATTATAGCCTTACTCAGATCCTAATTTACAGTAGTTTGAAAACAATTCCTTTGATGAAAGACTGCAAATCCTCTTATGGCGTCTGTTTCGTAGGGTTCATGAGAGGAAAGTTCCTCATTATGGTGAACAGCAAGAACTGAAAGTCGTTCAGCACTTGCATAGGGATGTTTCAAGCGTTAAATCATAAAACCACAACACTTCATTATTCCTCGATGCCCTGGCTTGTTTTTACATCATACGCAAACATATACACGCCTAGGTATATATGCACGTGCACACATAGGTGAGACCCTTCTCACAGCTCGCCCCACCCCCACCCGCACCGGCCCCGGCCTGGACCCGGTCACGGAAGGGCTCGGCAGGGTTCAGAGCCGCCGAGACAGCAGGAGCTTCTCGGACCTCAGCCCGGTGCGATGAGTGAGAAATTAGGAGAAACATTAATAAGTAATTAAGAATACACTTTTTGCTAATGCGATTGCTGAGATCTCATAAGACTAGCTCATTGTATCAAAATATATTTATAAGACCTCAATAAAATTTTTAAAATGTATAAAAAATGAGTTCTTTTTTCTCTATCCAATATGACCACAATTTCGACTTAATAAATGGCTTTCTTACACTGATATAACCATGAAGAGAGTCTACCAAAATAACAACAAAAAAATCCACTCAATAATTTTCTCACATCCAGAATTTAAGGAGCACAACTTCATAAATAAATGTACAATGATTAAAGATGATCTAAAGTTAAACTTTCGTGTTATTATCATGCTGTGATTTCACAAAAATGCTTCAAGTAGCTTTACCTTTTACTCAGTCACTATTAGATAAGATACCAAATATTCAACAAAATGCTACGTCAGTATCCTCAAGAAGACTGTCAAAAACTGCTGCTGGGAGGCAAATTAATATCTATCCCTGGAGACTCCTCTGCAGGTGGGCAGGTGGGCGGGCGGGACTCACCGAGCGGTGCAGGCGCCAGGGCCACAGGAGGGCGGAGGCCAGCAGCCTGGAGACGCGCAGCAGGCAGCGCAGCGTCCGCTCGGGGTCCCCGCCCAGCAGCAGGAACAGCGAGGACGCGAACCAGTCGTGGCCGGCGGGGGCCTCTTGCAGGCAGACCGGAGCTGTCAAGGAGCTGTGCAGGGGGAACTGGGCGGGGGTGCAGGCCAGGGTCCCTGCCCAGCGAGGCCAGGGGCACTGCTGCTCACACCGCGGTAAACTCAGGATTCTCAAAAGGTTGTAAGAGAAAAGTACAGCGCGTGCACAGGTACATGGTAAGGGTCTGAGCGCGCCACGCCCAGGGCAGCCGAGGCCGCAGGGACGAGAGGAGGAGGGCACCAGGGCCACCCTCCCGAGCTGGGACTCAGCCTCCTGGTCACCAACGCGGTGCGGGTGCCGACACCCTTCTGTGGAAGCAGCCTTCTGTGGAAGCAAACTCCCTTTCGGAACAATTGCCAGCTCAAAGAAGTAACAGGCGGCAGGCTGGGGGAAAGCGGAGCTGGTATTATCCTCACTCTGGCTCTACAAAGAGTTTTTAAACGCCCTTAGGTACGTCTGACAGTGCACTGTTGTTACTTTAATTATGTAAAGAGTCAATGAATATGACTAAATCTAATGATTACGACTCAATTTAAGAAAATTTAGTTTCAACCGCAGAATAAAATACCATCTGGATAGATTATAACAAATCACTAGTATAGCTTAAAGCTTTATTTTACTAGGTGTTAAGGCATCTTATCAAAAAAATATGAAAAATGTAAGAAGAAAGTTCAACTACTGTGAATCTACTCAAAAAGGATACCAAGAGAAGATTTTACAGGCGCTTGCTGGAGCCTTAGAAATCTGTCACAGTGCTTCAAAACCAGGGCAAGATCATTTTCCGCACCGTCCTTCAGCAAGTTGAGGAACTTGCCGTACCTGCATGAAAAGCCCATTGAAAGCATAAAATGAAACTGGCTCTGCATTGCACGGTGGTTTTCACAAATCCGTCAACGTGTATTCCTCCTGAGACGCCAAGCTTTCCATGTTCAGACTCCTACTTTCAGTCTAACTACATGCGAATAGTGCACTCAGGAAAGAGACCTGCAGCACCTGTTCTGGGGGGGTGGCGTATTTGGGTTAGCAGGGGGGAACCTAGGTGATACTAATGACCTTACAGGAAGACTGGAGACTGAAGAAAATAAAGACGCACCGGAAGTAGTCACATGCTAATCAAGGTAAATAGTACTTGTATAGCTATGAGTGACGGTACACAGCTGCAATTCCAGCACTCTAGAAGGCTGAGGCAGGAGGACTGCAGTATTGAGCCCCGCCTGGGCACTTAGCAACTTAGCAAGACCACGTCTCAAAACAAAAACATAAAAAGGGCTGAGGCTCTAGCTCAGTGCAAAGGCTCCAGGCTCAATCCCCAGCACCACAGTCACACGAAGTCTGTTTCGCTTGACATCTCACTGAGCTGTGGCCTCCTCAGTGAAGTCCGTGCTATGGTGGCACTGCTTGGGTGTCCAGAGGCTGGAGCACAGCCTGTTGGCCTGGGCTGCTGTGCTGCCCTCTGTGATTCCACACAGTTCCAGCTCGAATGCACACCATGCTGTCCCCAAACTGCATCACAGTCATTTCTGCCTGCTTCCCGCGAAGAAGGTATCACTCTGAGTTAAAAATATGTGACTCTGCTACCTGTATCATGTATCCGTTCTGAAATGGAAATGCAGTGCGACAGTACATTTGGGTGGAGTCACAGAGCAGGATGAAGGAAGCTGCACGCGTTACACGACGGGGTGGATGGGCTAGAATTCACGCTGCCACTTCATCAAGCTGTGAATTCACTCAGCCTCGCTAAGGGCATCACCGGTGCCCCTTTAACCCTGAACCATCAGCTGACCCTGTAATCACAGCGGGATGCCAAGCCTCCCCCCAGGAGGCAAAGGGGCTTCAGGCGCTTACTCCTCAGCACCTTGTCCACATCTACCATGCCCATTTCTTTCAAACACTGTAATTGGAGCAGTAAAAATCCAAGTGACAACAACCTTAGCACCTTCATTTCCACGCCTGAATCTAACCCTACTGTACTTTTGTACTCATCACCATCATGCAACAATTAGGACCGAACTCAAGAAAATGGTAGGACTGTGCTGCCAGCACACTGAGGTCCACACTGCTTCTGGAGAGAGGACAGGAGCACATCTCACCGTGCCCTGCGGGCCTCTGGACAAGACTGGGCAGAAAATGACGTACGGGGAGGAGTAATGTAACTGTGTGCCAATATCCCCAAAGATAACGCTATTATTTTCTGAATGATAAACCCTGCATTTAAAGTTTACAAAATAGTTGGTTGTTAAATATTATTAAGCTCCCATCGGGTGAATCTTTGGTAGGCCTGAGAGACACATTCCTGCACGTACCTGACAGTCATCCTCACACCAAGCTGCTGCACAGTTGAAAGGCGTTCATTCGTCACGTCCACATCAGTAGCTGAAAACAACAGAAAACATAATCAAAAAATGTGTAAAAGACTGCACAATAATCACATTTAAATGGCTGATACATTGTGTCAACCTGATTTAGAAGCTAATGAAGTGACTCAGCAGGGGGCCAAGATCTTCACTTTGTAAACACTCTGAGCCTGTGCAAGAGGAGGGCATGCAGACTGTGTCAGTGCTACACCTGCCTGCCCTATGTGACAGCCTGCTTACAATACAGGGGAGGGAGAGAGCTTCTTCCCCAGCCCCCTTGGATCTTGTTGCTTTTGCGTTGTCCCTGTTCCATGCTGCCCTGCCTTGGAGCCAGCTGATTATGAACTGAAACCTCCACCAACTGTGAGCTAAATAAACCTTTCCTCCTCCAATTTTGGGTGTCAGGTATTTTGTCCCAGCAATGAGAGAAATGTAACCAAGGCAGAATGTGGTACCAAGAGTGGGGCCATTGTTGTGACTGTACCTGACCATGTGGTTCAAGAGCCTTTGGGAATGGCTTCTGGGAAAAGTTTGGAAAGGTTTAGAGATGCTGCCTGAAAATGTAGTGCTGGAATGCCTAAGGCTGTTCTGCATGGAGATTCTAGTCGGAGCTCAAAGACCAGAAGGCTAACAGAAATCTTGCCAGTAAAGACCAGGCTTGAGAGGTTTCTGCTGAGGACTGCATTGGGTGCCAGACTCTAGATGATGTGTGTGATGGCTTGGCAGAAGGTTTGTCTGTATGTTGCTCATGTCCAGAGATTTTGCCTGAGACTAAGATTAAAGGCAATGGACTAACTAATCTGGCAGAAAAAATTTCAAAGCAGTAGAATAGTAAAGCTGTGACATGGTTACATTAGGAGCTTTCAGTCACATCTGTTGTGAATAAAGAGCCAAACAGGATGATTTTTGCTTATTTTTTTCTTGATTTTTTTGAAATTTGCCTGTGAGTATATATTGTCTCTAATTTTTCTGGTTTGCTTCAATATTCTTTTGCTTTCTCTTTCACTCTCTAGCCTCTTCTTCAGTTTCCCAAAGCTTGCGTGATCATCCTTTGTCCTTCACCTTGTTTTTACCATATTTCTCCTCATTTTCTCTTTCTTTTCCCCGTCACTCTTAAATCCCACACACACAGGGTAAAATCACTCTACTAAAGGAAACATACACCACAGAAGTCCCTGATTTATGTTACATTTCATCATGTAACTGTAGATCTTGCTCCTATCATTAAAAGCGTCAAATTATTAATTACCATACTTTATTAGTTGCCAGGCTATATTTGATAGTTATTGTTAATTTTACTACTTTTGCCTGGGTTTAATACTTGTTGTAATCAGTTGTTCTCCCTTGCATGAACACATTGATTGTTTGGGGTCATAATCATCATCAGAGTTTAGTACCAAAGGACTGAGTGCAGAGTAAAATAGCAAATTCCTATCCCTGATAAATTGGGAAAGTAGGATTTTGCAACATGCACAAAGGCCAAGAACAGCTATACTTAGAAGATACCTCTGAGAAATAGACATTTCCTAGGGAAGCCTTGATACTAGTGATAAAGCTACCTATCATAAGCAGTCCAGAAGAATCAACACTGAAAACAAATTAAGCTTCTTTAAGAATAGAAAACATAAAGACACAGAAGCCAAATGCAACCCCAGACCTCCAGCCTATTAAGACCAGGGGACAATAAGATAGTGGAAATCTGAATTTACTTACCTGAACTTTCTGAAATTATTGCAGCAGAACAAAACCAAACAAAAACATAAACTAACAAAAAAACAGGTGAATGAGGCCAGAGAAAATCAAATCAGAAAAAAATCTCGCAGGTGAAAAAAAACATCAAAATGAAAGACTTGCTCAGTGAATCTAGAGCAGATATTGATTTAAAAAAATAGAGCAGATTTGGAAAATTATGGAAACCATGAATACCCAAAACAGGAAAGAAATGGAATCCAAGAGACAGATTCAAACATCTATTCAAGAGATTAAAAATTTCACTGAAAGAGCATGCAGCTGAAAGAACCAAGGTGAGAACAGAATATCAGATCTAGAAGACAGGGTTCTGCCTTACAATTAGGAAAAGAGAGGTTTCTTAAACACAGCAAAGGATCATTAAAATCCAACAAATGCAGATGAGGCAAAGATCAACATAAGATTTTCTGGAGTCAATGAAAAAGCAGGAGGCAGTGCATAGAAAACCTGTTCATAGAAGTTAAGGCTGAAAACATCCTAAATGTGGAAAAAGAATTTGATATGCAGATAAGTGAAGCATATAAAACTTCAATTGCTGTGACCAAAATAAATCTACATTAAAGGCATGTAATCTTCAAGATTTCAGAAATTCATCACAAGAAAAGAGTATTAAAAGCTGTTCAAGAAAAAAAATCATTTTTAAACAAAACCTCATCAGAATCACAGTAGGCTTCTCAACATAAATGTGTTAAGTCAAGGAGAAAGTACAGTGAATTATTTCAAGGAAAAAAAAAAACTCCATTCCAGATTCATGACCCTAACAACTGCTTTCCAAAATGTTTTAAAGGATATTTTAGACTGAGACCCCAATTGCAAGAACATCAATAGAAACAATCCATCAGGCAGGGCAAGCAAGGAAACAAACAGAGGGAAAAGTTAAAAAACCAAAATCCAGAAAATATGACAAAGATAAGCCAGTCCATCTCAGTTATAACCATTGATGTAAATGGTCTCAACTCACTAATCAAAAGAAACAGACTGGCAGAATGAATCAAGAAACACGATCCAAAAATATGCTGCATACAAGAAATACATTTAATGCAAAAAGAAATTTATAGTCTAAAAGTCAAAGTATGGAAAACAATACTCCATGTGACAAGAACTCAGAAAAAAGCAGGGGTAGCTATTCTATTTGCAAACAATATGAACTACAAGCCAAGACCAATCAAAAGAGACAAAGAAGATCACTACATACTTGTAAAGGGAACAATCCAAAAGGAAGAGATAACAATCATAAATATATATGCTCAAATTTTACTGTACCCAACTATATACAAGAAATATCAATTGTCATAAAAACTCAAACAGATTAACACAATTATATGGGAGACCTCAGTATCCCACTGTCACAAATAGATCAATTAGACAAAAAAATTAACAAAGAAATGTAAGAACTGAGCCAAACCTGTGAACAAATGGACTTAGTAGATGTCTACCAAGCATTCCACCCTACAACATCAAAATACATTATTTTTCTCAGCAGTACATGGGATGTTCTCCCAAATGGACCATGTTCTAGCCCACAGAGTATGTTTAACTATATGCAAAGAAACTGAAATTATCATATGCATTTAACAGACCATAGGGCAATGAAACTGGAATTCAATGGCAAAAGAAATCACAAAACTTCTATAAACACACTGAAATTAAATACTGCCCTCCTAAACAACCAATAGGCCACAGATGAAATTAAAAAGAAATTAGGCAATTTCTACCATTAAACAGTAATGCCAAAACAATGTATCAGAACTTATTGGATGCAGCAAAACCAGTCCTATGAGGGAAATTTTTAGCAGTGAATTCCATATCAGAAAAACAGAGCAAGGTCAAATAAACAAACAAATATAGACTCTAAAATTTCTAGAAAAAGAACAACAAGTCAAGGAGCTCATATGAGGGTCCAAATTATAAAGATCACAGCAGATATTAATGCAATGGAGACTAAGAAAACAATACAAAGAAACAATGAATTGAAGTGGATTCTTTGAAAGAATAAATAAAATCGATAAACCCTTATCCAGCCTTACCACAAAAACAAAAGAAAAGACTCAAATCCAAGGAATTAGGATGGAAAGGTGAAATCACAATGGATCCTGCAGAAATCTAGATGATCATCATAATCTACTTCAAGAATCTTTATTCTAATAGGACAGAAAACACAGAAGAAATGGACAGATTCCTAGATACATATAACTTACCAAAGCTAAATCAAGAAGTTATAAAAATTCTAAATAACCCAATATTAGTCAAGCTGAAGTTTAAGCTGTAACTAAAAACTCACCAACAAAGTAACTAAAACTCACCAACAAAGTAAAGCCCAAGTCTTAAAGGATTTACTGAATTCTATAAGAAATTTAGAGAAGATTTAAGGCCAATATCCCTCAAACTCTTTAAAGAAATTGAAAGGGAAGCAATACTACTAAAGTTATTTCTCAAAGCAAGTATTACTCTGGTATCAAAATCAAAGAAGGATCCAACCAAAAAAACAGAACTAAAGGTCAATCTCCCTAATGAACGTGGATGTGAAAATCTGCAATAAGATACTGGCAAACAAGAGTGCTGCAAATCATCTAGATTATACACCATGACCAAGCTGGATTCATCACAAGGGTGCAGGGAAAGTTCAATACATACAGGCCAATAAATGTAACACAATATATCAACAAAACCAAGATCAAAAAACACATCATATCAACAGATGCAGAAAAAGCATTTGACAAACTCCAATACTCATTCATGGTTAAAAAAAAAACAAATAAAATTGGAATAAAAGGTCTTTATCTCAATTTGATAAAAGCCATCATACCAACAGCCAGCATCATACTATATGGATAGAAACTGAAATCTTTCACTTTAAAATCAGGAACAAGACAAGGATGTCCACTATCATCACTCCTATTCAATAAGTCCTAGAGACATCAGCCAGAACAATTGGACAAGAGAAAGAAAGAAAGAAAAGGAATAAAGATAGGAAATAAAGAAGTGAAACTACCATTATTTTCAATGACATGGTACTTACACAGAAGACCCCAGAAACTTCACTAAAAAACTGACAGACTTAATAAGCAAACTTAGTAATGTAGCTGGATACAAAGTCAAGAGTCAAAAATCAATTGGCCTTCCTTTATGCAAATAACAAATTCACTGAGAGAGAAATCAGGGAAACAACACCTTTTACGATAGTATCCAAAAAAATAAAAGAAATACCTAGGAATTAATCTAACAAAGGATATAAAAGTCTCTACATTGAAAACTACAGTAAACTGAAAAAGGAGATTGAAGAGGATATTAGAAAATTGAAAGATGTCCCTTGCTCTTGGGTAGGAAGAACAAACAGTGAAATTAGTCATACCCCAAAACTGGAATACAGATTTAATGCAACCCCAATCAAAATACCAATAACATGCCTCACAGAACTAGAGGAAACATTCCTAAAATTCATTTGGAACCAGAAGAGACCTAGAATAGCAAAAGCAATTCTGGGCAACAATAGCAAGGCAGGAGGTATCAAAATCCCTGATGTGAAATTATACTATTGAGCCGCCATGATTTTTTTAAAAATCCAGTATGGTATTGGCAAAGAAAAAAAAAAAAAAAAAAAAAACCACAGACAGACCTAGGCATCAATGGAACAGATCAGAAGATGCAGAAACAACTCCAGACACACTCAGCCACCTGTTCTTTAACAAAGATGCCAAACACATTCACCAGAAGAAAGATAGCTTCTTTAATAAATGCTACTGGGGAAAGTAGCTCTCCACACGCCAAAGACTAAAACTAGACCCATGTCTATCACCATGCACTAAACTAATATCAAAATGGATTAAAAATCTAAAATGAAAACGCTAAGCCTGCTGGACAATAAGTAGTAGTCTTGAAGACGAAGGTTTGGGCAAAGACTTATAAACAAGGTCCCTGTTGCACATGAAATATTACAAAGAATCAACAACTAGGATCTCATCTTACTAACAAGTTTTTTCATAGAAAAAGAAATCATCAACAGAGTGAAAAGATAACCCACAGTGTGGGAAACTTTTTTTCCAGCTGTTCCTCAGACAAAGGACTAATATCTAGAATACATAAGAACTCAAAAAAAAAAATTACACGTCCCAGATTTAAAGGTGCTATCCAGAAATGGGCATCTGAAATGAACAGATACTTCTCAGATAAAGAAGTAAACGTGGCAAATAAGTATATGAAAAAAATGTTTCACATCACTGGTCATTTGAAAGGTGCAAATTAAAATAACACTGAGATTCCATCTCACTCCAGAAAGAATGACTATTATCAAGAAATCAACCAATAACAAATGCTGGAGGGGCTGTGGGGAAAAAGGGACCCTTCTCCACTGTTGGTGGGAGTGCAGATTGCATGAGAAGCAGAGAAGGACACAGATATGGACCTCAAATATTTCCTAAAATGAAACAATAAACAGAAGATTGTCATTCCCACTTCCTGAAGGCACTGTGAAAAGCACACTGTGTTCCTGGAGAAGGGTCAATGGCACCCACCGCATCATGCTTTCTTACCAAAGCCTGACCCTACTTCAAATCATATGTCACAGCTAATGAGAAACTGCAGTTACCTGATAGAACCTACTATTTTAATTATGAACAGAATAGCCTCAGAACAAAGTCAGTCGACCAACTTTACTTAACATGGACTGTGATCACTCACTCTGTAATAATTACTCTTCTACTGTTGGTCTGTAAAGCTACAGAACAGCAGCAAAAAAAATATTAAATCCATTCTATCCACGCTGCCCATTCTATCCATTACCCACGGTTAATGATGTGGAAAAAAGTCTTCAGTTAAGTACAGACCCCGCGCACTGAGACGTGGTCACGGAGTGGAGACTGGCTGTGGACCCACTCGCCCGGGACCCAGGGCCCCCAGCTCCTCCTGCCCCTACCCCGGCTGCCTGCGGGCACGCAGCCTCCTTCACAGCTGCCCCATGCTCCACTCTCACCGCTGTAAACCCTGCACCAGTGGCCAAGTCCCGAGAGCACCCCGGCCTCCCACCCGGTGCAGCCAGCATCCTTCTCCAGCCCACGCAGGAGGCCCCACTGACCCTGCCCTCTAACAGAGCTGCCCTCTAACAGAGTCCACGGACAACAGCCGACCCCCCAAGCAGCACGTTTAAGGCGCCAGCACACTGCCCAAGCCGAATGCCAGCTGCAGAGGGCAGGCTCCTGTTCCAGGCCGGCTTCTCCACCTCCCGGACCCAGCTGCATGCGGTCACTGGGCGACGCTCTGTGACCAGGCGACAGGTCCCGCTAGACGACCTCCTACAAGGACCCAGGCCAGGTCTTCACTCCTTTGCTCCATACCCAGGAGAAGCCGGGAGGAGTCTGCCCAGTAATCAGAGAAACCATAAAAAGCTGATTAAATGATATGTTAAATTTTAAGACTACATTTTAATACTCAAAAGGTGAAACAATGGAAGATTTTCTCATTTTTTCCTACCTTTTGGTTAACTAGCATCAGGAAGACAAAAGCGATAAAATATAAGTACCTGTTCCCCTAAATGGCTTCTCAATTTATCATTTTAAAATAGCAATCACAAGGTGAAAAAAGCCCATTGCTTCCAGGGTACAAGCTGACAAACAGCTACTCCTGTAAGACTACAAAGCCACTGCACAGGGACACGGGCTGCCAAGGCGCAGAACTGACCTGTTTATTACTCCTTCTTTCCTGAAGGGCATAAACAGCCAACTAATCTGATTTTTCCTGATTCACAAATTTTATAATGGACTGAAATCCTGAGGGAGCTAACAACAGATGGATGACTGTGTTATTCTAATTTCAGCTACCTTAGGGTTTAGAAAGCTGTCAATTGTAAAAAGACAATCAATTTCTCATTTCAAGAAATATGAAAAAAAATACACTATTTTCCAGCATTTGCTTTGAAATAACTTTATATCAAAACATAGATTTTGCTTGTTTATAGTAAACAGAGTGAAGCTTTATAATAGAAAAGCATTGCTCCACTAGCCAAAAAAAAGCATGATAAAGGGTGAGTGTTTAAAACCTTTAGAAGGAAACACACTACTGCTGAGCTCGGGCTATCACAATAATAAACACTAAACGATTAATCAACAGGAAGCCACTGTGGCTCTGGCTTTCTACAATGCCCCAGTGGGCAGTCTTCATCCAGAGCCTCTGAAGAATTTACCTCGAGTCCGGGTTTATCTGCCTAGACAACACAATCAACTCCAGAGCCGGAGATGCCACTGGCGTAATTTAGGATAGAACAGAGGGTGGCAGTCGGCTGCTCGCTGAGCAATCAGTCTTGCTGAGCACTGAGATAAGACATCATTTTAGATTGTGCATCAAAAATACAACCCAGTAGAACCACATGCTCAAAGAGCTGCAGAAACTGGAAACTACTACACTGAAGACAGAAGGGGCGCCCAGGGCTCCTGCAGGCCTGAGGGGCTGGCAGCCTCTTTGCTTCCTGTCACTCTGGCTTAATCACTAAACCTGTACACTGTTCACGTATGTTTTAGGCTCACTCGGCTATCCTCCTTCCCACAAATGCTTTTGTTCCAAACACCTTCATTCTTCTTTTTTTTTCCTGTGCCTGTTTCCTCATTTCAACTGGGATGATGACGTCGTCCTCAGAGAGCCGATAGCGCAGTGTAGACCAAGGGCCTCTGCGGCACCCTTTTCCGTCCATCCACGCCTTGTGACAAGGTCCATGGGTGGAGGAGAGCGCTTCTCCAGGAAAAGGACACCGCATGTGGGAATTGGGCGCAAGGATCTTGTAATGTTTTGTACTGGTAATTGTAATTTGTGTAATTCACATATATATATTTTCATGTAATACTCAATATGAAATCGAAAATAGAAACTCCAGAGGAGTTACTAGAAACCTTCTAGATAACTTTGTGAAAACTAACTGTGAAATTTTACCTTCTGTGAGTAGTATGAGAGAGTTCATACAAAAGCTTTAAATGAAAGAGCTCATGGAGGAGGATTTACAAAATTCCTGTGAGACAACTGCCCTGAGACACTGGACAGGCAGCCAGAGATGGGCAACTAGGACACATATGTTACACCACCAGCCGCCTAAGACAGGCACAGGACCTATTGCTGTCCTGCAGGCCCATGACGGGTAAGGCCTGGTTGGGTTCATATGAAGAGTCCTTGACCTAAGACAGGCGCTGTCCTCACAGGAACTGCCATACTCTCATAAGTGATAAGGGAAAAAATGTAGGGAGCGGCATGATAG
>PVLA01006086.1:34260-131765 GCA_004027455.1 Hydrochoerus hydrochaeris | reverse complement strand
GGAGGAGGAGGAAGAGGAAGAGGAGGAGGAGATAGAAGAGGAGGAGGAGGAAGAGGAGGAGGAGGAGGAACTTTTGCCAAGCGTGGTGGCTTACGCCTGTAATCCCAGCACTTGGGAGGCTGAGGCAGGAGGATCGTTGCAAGTTAGAGACCAGCCTAGGCTACAAAGTGAGCTCAAGGCCAGCCTGAATGGCATAGAGAGATCCTGTCTTAAAATGACAAAAAAAAATTGGGGGGTTTTGGGGGTTTTTTTAGTTATATATGTATTCTTGATAGTAATTCTTTGTCTGAGGAACAGTTGGCAAAAATTTTTCCCACAGTGTGGGTGGTCTCTTCACTCTGTTGCTCATTTCATTTACTGTGCAAATGCTTTTTAATAAGAGGAAATCCCAGTTGTTTTTTGTGATATTTCTTGTGTAGTTGTTTTGTTCATTGAGCCTTTGCCTACACCTATGTCTACAAGTGTTCTACCTATTCTCTCTTCCAGCAAATTTAGTATTTCTGTTTTAATAATGAGATCTTTGATTTACTTTTATTTTAACCTAGTGCATGATAAGAAACATGGGTCTTATTTTATTTTTGCATGGAAAGCTGGTTTTCCCAGCACCATTTAGTACAGAGACTATCTTTCTTCCAGATTTGGAATGTCACACTGGCCTTATTATTTAATTGTAGAAATCTCTAATTTTTCTCCTTTAATTTCATCTATGACCCACTGGTTGTTCGGGGAGGGGGGTCTTATTTAAACTCCATGTGTTTATGTAGTCTTTGTAGTTTCTTTCGCCATTGATTTCCAACTTTGCTGCACTATGATCCGATAATATGCATAGGATAATTTTATTGCATGCGATAATTTGCATCTACTTAAGCATGTTCTCTCAGCCAGTAGGTGGTCTATACTAGAGAAAGTCCCATATGGTGCTGAGAAGTATGTGTATTATATCGTAAGGTGGAGTACTCTACTAAGATGTACGATATCTACCAAGTCCGAAGATTTGGTTCAGCTCTGATATTTCTTGGTTGATTTTTTTGTCTAGTTTATATGTCTTTTTGTGATGGTAGGGTATTGAGGTTCCCTATGACAATGTATTAGTACTTGTTTAATTTTTCATATCCGTTAATATTTGTTTTATATCATTGAGTATGCTAGTATTAGGTGCATATATATTTATGACTGTTATCTCTTCCTCTTGAATTGCTTGCTTAACAATCTTGGTTGGAGGTGGTTTTCTTTTAGGACTTGAACTATTTCACTCCAACCCCTCCTTAACTTAAGGGTCTGTGTTGAGAAGTCAGCTATAATTCTGATGCATTTTGCTTTATAGGTGATTTGTTTCTCTTCTCTAACAGCTTTTAATATTTTGTTCTTGTGTTGAACTTGTGGAATCTTGACTTTTGTGTACCTTGTGTAGGTTTTTCCTGTCATGACGTTAGAGTTCTATATGCCTCACTTATCTTTATCTCAAGTTCCTTTTCCATGCTTGCAAAGTTTCCTGCTATTACTTCTGCAAACAGGTTTTTTTTAATGCCCTTTGTTCTATCTTCTGATTCTTCATTGATCCAACTAATCATATATTAATCTTTATTGCATCATCCAGCAGCAATTGGATTTTTTGTGGTCCGTTGCTATTTTTAAGAGGTCTTTTGTTTGATGGTCACTAACCACACCATCTTCTAGATCTGATATTCTACCTTAACACTGACTTTGCTCCACACACTTTCAGTAGTTTTTAACCGTCGTTGTTTCTGGTTAGTCTTTTATGAGATCCAGTTCTTTTCTACGCTGGGCATTCATAGCTTCCATGTGTTTCCTATGTTCCTCTATTTTTTTTATCTGTACTTACTCTAGACTTACTAATCATTTCCTTCATAAGGGTCATCATCTCTTTAACTGATCGTCATAGTGGTCAGCATCTCTGTTTCATATTTGTCAAGAAATACTGATCTGTTTTGTTATTTCCACTGCCACCTTTTCATAAAGTTCAGCTGGGAGGTTTTTTATTTCTTCCACCTCAACAGCCCCTTGATTTGTCTTGGCCAGCTGGAGGCCTGGGGTTGCACTTGCTTCCGTGTTCTCTCACTTCCTTTCTCTTTTGCTTTGGTTTTTGTTTCTTATTAGTTTATTTTCTGCAGTGAGGCTTGTACATTACTTATGGCAAGTCGCTTTAGTACTAGTCTTGAGACCTCTTTAGAAAATGACTACTTTTTGAAGATGTCTTCCAGGTGTATGTAGCTCGCTGTTAGCTGCTGAGTCTGCCCCGAGATCCTACCTCTTCAGTGCATTAAGGATGAAAGATTGCTGCCTGTTTGTCCTAGTGCCCCGTTCTTTGGAACTGGACTATACTATTCTTTATGACTCCCAAATAATCTAGATATTGGCATACAAGGAAGATCACAACTATTATGTCACCTTGACTAAGCAGTGCATTGAATAATAAAAATAGCATCAAGTACAGACTAGAAAATGACAAACTGCAGTAACTAGTAATTTTCCACCTTTAACCATAGGTACAAGATCTATATAAGAAAGCCTAAGATAAATCAGGGAATTATACACAGTAAGTGTCTACTCAATAGATAAATTTTACCCCTGAGAGGAGAAAATTTAAAAGGGATTAGAGGAAAATAGAGAAATAAAAGAAGAGAAATAGATTGGAAGCAAAGCTAAAGGATAAAGGAAGATGACTGAAGCCTCAGAAGACTGTTAAACATGACAAGAGGGGAAAAAGAAGAACAAAACTAAACTAAAAACAATGTCCACCATCATAAAAAAAAAAGAAGCAAAATGAAAGGAAGGAAGGAAGGAAGGAAGGAAGGAAGGAAGGAAGAAAGGAAGGAAGGAAGGAAGGAAGGGAAAGGAAGAGAGAGCTCTTTGTGATTTCTAGCCCACAACCACCCTCACTGCTGTAGTACTGTCCAACTTGGGATGCAGCCCTGCTGTTGGCAGCAGTCAATCAGTGAGAGCGTGGATCTGCGCTGGAGAATCCCAGCAAGCAGCAGGAGGAATGAGGCAGGGTGCTTGTAAATCCGCAGAAATTCAGGCTGTTCCTGGCCTCCAGCGTGGGCTGGGACCTGAGTCATTCAGCTTACAACACTCAGAGAGCCTCTTGCCAGCCTGACTCTGGCTCCCTGGTCCTGGACCTCTCCCGTGGCTGTCCCTCACTCAGTCACTATGAGATTTCAACACTGGGAGCCCTGAGATGAAGTCAGTCCATGGCAGCTCCAAGTCCCAGGTTCAGTCAGCCCCTCCCTAAAATGGCATCTGGCCAGGCACCCTCTCCAGGGGACACAGCAGTCACTTGGGCTGGAGTCCCTCACCGGCTGTTGTAGTGCACAGCATCCACTGCTCTGTTTCACTGGTGTTTTTCTCCCTAGAGGCCTCTGGAGTCACCCGCCTCCACTGTGTCTCTGTCGATTTGATCCCAAGATCTGGGGAGAAGGTGCAGTCTGCGCCCTGCTTTCTCTCTATTGAGATCTGTCTCTTCACTTTCCCCATGGGCTCCAATTTCCCCTTCAGATCCTTCCTGGGTCCTAGAGACCCACTCGCTCCTTCCTTTCTTCCCCACGATGTTATTTCCCAGTGTCTGGACTCTGAATCTTGCAGAGGTTCATTTATGGCTGCTCACCACTCTCCCATCTTCCCGAATCTCCTGGATTCCCTTTTGTAAGCTCTCACTATAATTATATGTCAGTGTTGTGACACATCACAGGTTTGCGTTCACATCACAGTGACTATTAAATATCATTCACAACCAGGTATAAGACAAACCCAAATGTTTGCCCTGCCTTTCCTCACCGACCCTTTTGCTTCTCCTGGAGTTCACGATTGCTACATTTTCTTCAGCTGTGTAGTGGTTTGAGCATTCATCATTAGTTCTTGCTTCAGCTCTGAAAGAATGGCAGAATTTCTTTCAATAAAGTCAGATGTCAAGGAATTAATTAGTCTAATTTTTTTTTTTCTTGAAAGCATCCTGCTCATTCACCCATACTCTGGGACTAGATATTCTTCGTGGGCCCCTAGTGAGCACCTCTTACTGGCCCCCCAGGAATTGGGCTGGGTGCCCTTTTCCTGGACTCCCTGCCATCTCATTCCCTGGTTCTGTTAGAACATAGCTTCCTGCAAAAGAACACAGGGTGTCAGAGGCAGACTTACCCTGGAGTCAAGGGAGCTCACGGGGCCCTGCCACACGCTGAGAAAGACTTTCAGTTGTCCAGTGGAGGACATACCTGGGTTGGTATCAAAAAGCAACTGGGGCTGGGCGTGGTGGCACATGCCTTCAATTCCAGCACTCTGGAGGCTGAGGCAGGAAGACTGCCCTCGAATTCAAGGCCAGCTGGGCTTACATAGTGAGTTCAAGGCCAGTTTGGACTTTGTAGGGAGACCCTGTCTCAAAAAAAAAAAAAAAAAAAAAAAGCAACTGGGGTAAAATTTCTACAGAGATTTTAAAAGAAAGAGCTCTGAGAATCCATGGCCCCAGTTTATTGTGATTTCTTTTCTCATTCTCCAAATACATTTTCACTTTCATATCCAATTTTGTATTTATAATTTTATGATTTTTTTAAAGAGAGTTCTCAAAATTCTTTAAAACTTGGGCCTCACAAGACCCAGTTACTATTTGAAATTTAATACATTTCTTTTCATTTTAAAGAGAATAAAACCAAGCAAAATAAAACAGAAGAAAGCCAATCAAAACAAACCAGTGTGACAATAGAAACGATAGAAAATCAACAACAGTTACCATGCCTCTTGTCTTCAAAATAGCTGCAGATGCCTTCAGACATAGTAAAAATCAAACAAAACAGAACAGAATAGAACCAATAAAACAAAACAATGAATGTAATAAAGGACTTCAAAACAAGTGCAAATCCAAAGTGGCTACCATAATATAGCTTGTTATCTTTGAAATAGTTGCCCATGCCATTGGATATAATAAAATCAAACAAAACAGAATAAAGCCCAACCCAACAAAACAATGAAAGTGATTCAGGACTTCATAACAAGATGATAGGAAATTAACAATGGCTACCATCTTCAGAAGGAGATTCCTCCATAGACGCTACATTGTGTATTGTTATCGTCTGAATCGATGATCAGACTACCAGCCTAGGCCTACAAAGCCAGTGAAACACTAAACACTACAAGCATTAAGTTGCATTTTACCTCAATAGCTATCATCACAGCCTGTGTTTCTCCAGATCAGCCAGTTGCTTATGGTGGGGTGGGGTAAGGCTTGGCCCTGTCTCCCAGCACCTGCACCAGAAGAGGCTGGCATCTGGCTCTTTCCCCAGCAGCCTGCACATGGTGCCAACTCACAGGGAGGGCTTGGATTCTTCTGATTTGGGTTCTTTTATGGAGGCATTTTTATTACAATACGTAAGATTTTAAATTATGAGCTCTCCTGGGTTTAATCTGTAGCATTTTTTTAAAGAATGATATACATGGTCTGTGAGTTGGCTTGGAGGTGAGCATCCTTATAGCAGGCTTTTTGTTGATTTATCATTAAACATCTGTTGCAGTTTTAATAGGGTTATCAGTTTCTCACTAGAAAGACTTTTCCCATTGAGAAAGGCCATTAATAACTTAGATTTATTTATGTAATTGTCCTAACAGTGGAGGCTCTTACTGTGAGATGGTGTGTTGATCAGTTTACTTTGATAATTTAGAAAGAGAAACAGATTTTTTGGCTCACAGTTTCAATTGCTTCAGTCCCTAATCAGTCGATCCTGTTGCTCAGAGCCTAGGTTCATGATGATGGAAATCACTCACCTCATGACTAGAAGGCAAAAAGAGCAGCAGCAAAGGGGGCTGTAGCCTCATGGTTTTCTCAGGGGCGGGCCCTTGACGGCTGGGGACCTTCCACTACCTCCTTACAACACCCAGCGGGGGACCAGTTCTCTAACACAAAGGCTGCCAGGAGACATTGCAGGCCCAAACTATGGCGGATGAGTACATGGTAGTTCAGGGTTCAAAATCAAGATGTCGATTTCTCTTCATGTATTTATTGGCTATTTGTATTTCTTTTGCAAAGTGTCTCTTCATGCCATTTGCCTATTTTTGATTGAGTCTTTTGTGGGAGTCTAATTTTTTTTTTTTTTTTTTTTTAGTTCTTCCCTCTGCTTTCTTTTGTTCACAGAATGGAAAAGGTGTTACGCTGAAACACGAAGCTGAGTCAGGCAGAGTTGGCTGCATACCAAAGTATACATAGAAAAAGTCATGCATGTGCTCCTGCTGAAAAGGACAGACTCAGAAAGCATAAGAACCATGGGGTCGTTTGTTTGTTTTTTGTTTTTCATTCTTTGAGACAGGGTCTCACTATGTAATTCAGATTTCCCTTGAGCTCACTGTGTAGCACAGGCTGGTCTTAAACTCACACCCATCCTCCTGCCTCAGCTTCTCAAGTGCTGGGATGTTAGGTGTGCACCACCATGTCTGGCAAAAGAAAAATCCATGTCCTGTGGCAAAATAATATGCCATGACCACTGCATAGCCACCACCGCAGTGGTCACCAGACACCAGATGTATCTCATTCCTGTTAAAAATCTTGCTTCTTCCGGGTTAGGTGATTTTAAATAGTAATTTTTTTCCCTCCTGGGATCAGCCACTCAAGGCAAAGGATATAGTTTTTGTTCAACAAGTATGCTTCAACAAGAGGTCTGTGAAGTCCAGATCTCACCGTGTTAATAATGGGACTCCATGTAAGACCATTGAGAGGAAACTCCTATCTGTAAGATACAAGGTCCAGGCAGCTAGTCCATATTTCAGTGATTTGAAGATAGCTATTAATGTCGCTGTTTTGGGAAGAGGAGTACTGGGACTCAGAGAGTTTAGGGTACCTGCCCAAGGATCTGCCAGCCAAAGCAGCAAAACTAGAATTGAACTGAGGTCTGTTACTCCACAGTTCACGTTCTTTCTATTACGTGACTCACTATATGCCCCCACCACTTAAGGAAGGGTTAGGAGAATCTAGGAAATAGAATGCACCTGTACTAATATAACCTTAAAGACCGTTCTAACTCGACCTTCCCAGGGGTGGGTTTGTAACCTCTGTCAGAGATTCTTGGGCACTCAGGATCATGGTACCTGCTTGACTGGACTTTTAAGTGTACTCTTCTGGTCAACCCCAACCCAACACAGTTTCCAAGGTTTAATGCATTTCAAGGTCTATGGAAAATACTGATGCCTGGTTCTTCTTAGTAAAGAGGTGAGGGTAAAAGAAAATATTATCGAGCCCAACTCTACCATATAAATTATTATCTGCAGTAAACTTCGTGCTTTGCTGTTCCTGGAACTCGGACTCCCCACAGGCCTAGTGCTTGTTTTTCAAGGAAGCTGTCCAGGCATTTCCCTAACTCGTCTTTCTGTTTCACCCTGTGAGCCCAGCTGAACAGGATTCCACCCTTTTTTCTTTTTTTCATAACACTGTAGACTCTAACACAGCCTTTTGTTGTGTGTCATCATATTTTAATTAATCACTGTTGAGAGCAGGTTAAAGGGCCTTCTGGATGATTCATGAAACTTATTTCTAAAAGTGTTACCTAGGCACAAGATGGTGGGGGGAGCAGAAGGGTAGATCTGGTGCTAACAGTTCACTGGGGGAGAGTCTCAACCAACGGCTGGCACATCGTATAATTCTACTCATATGAAATGTCTAAAATAAGCAAATCTACAGAGATTTAGTGATTGCCAAAGCTGGAGGGTTGGAAGGAGATGGGAAATCACTGCTAACAGGTAGGTATAGGACTTCTTTTAGGGTTAACAAATCCTAACATTGTGCTGATGTAAATTATCTAAAATTAGATATGCAGTAGTAATGATCACTCACCTGTGAATACACCAGGATCAAAGGGTGGATTTTATGGTGTTGGAATTATATGTCAGTAAGGCTGTTATTTGAGGTGTGGGAGTAATCGCAAGAAACAGTAAGACTTCTACAGTCTTCTTAGATTGACTTTAAAAGACATCAGAAAAAAATTGTCCCTGGAAAGAGAAAATGGTAATACTGAGTAAGGTTGTTGAAAACTTCCTAGTTTCTCTTTTTTACACATCCTACAGTTATCTTTCACTGTGAATTAATAAATCCATCAAACAGAAAATGCAGCACGAGGGACCAAATCTCCTCAGCTTCAGCAGGCCAGGCTGTCTGAGCCCAGAAACAGGGGTGGGGCACACAGGGTCAGGGCCACTGTCCCATCAGCCTGGAGGACAGGGCACCCCTGTGAACCCAAACAACAGAGCATCAAACTCAAGCCTTAAAACCTAATCAGATTCGCTTTGCTGATTTTAAAGATAATCACTGTCTTCTTCCAGTCCCCACCGCCCCTTTCCAGAATAGGAGTCTGTTCTATGCCTGTCCTATTTTGGAAGCAGGTAACTTCTTGTCCGGTTTTAAAGCTTCAAACTGAATTATATCACAGGTTTTACCCATACCTGATTTAGATCATGCTAGCAAATGTTGTTTCTTTGTTTTTTCGTTTGTTTGTGACAGTGATCCTCCTACCACAGCCCACATGAGGACTGTTGCCAGCATGAAAAGGAGACCTGGAGGTGTCATAGGAGCTTGGGACCTCATTGTCGCTGAGGATGGCAGTGGTACTTTTCAGGGCAGCCCTGGTCCTTATTTTGAGCATCACTTCTTGGCTCCAGTGCAGATCCCTCCACCTACTGGCACAGCTCCTTCACCACACTGGCACAGACTTTCTAGCTTCTACCACTAACCTTTGCAGATTTCATGGATCTGCCTTCCCTGTGCAGATCCATGAAACAGACTTACACAAGGCCTTGTCATGGGCTCTTGGCCTCCAGTTGGACTCATGGAGGGCATTGTCATGGCTCTGGGTTTTCAGCTGAACTCATGCAAGTTATTACCATGGGATCCAGGCCCTCGGCTGGATTTTCTAGGTCTTGAATGTGCGGACAAATTTCCTGCATTTCTTGTATTTGATTCTGGGTGACCATTATAAATACTACTATAAATGATGTGTTCTGTATGTAATTGTTCTCCTTGTAACCCAGACAAGGTGAAGGAGAAGGATGGAGCTTATAACACTCTGCCAATAATAACTCATGGGAAACCACCCAGTACAGTTGATGTAGGTCTAATTCATTCTTTGTAGTGGTTACATGGTATTACATAGAGATGATAAAATATAATTTATTCAGTCAATGGAATGTCTGGTTCAGGCTCTCTGTGACAATTGGTGGCCTATATGTTTTGTATGTTGTCACCACAAACGGGAAAATTGCCTGTTCCTCCTCCTTCTGCCATAAAAGCCAACTCCCCAGTTTTTGTGATGCTTTGTGGTTTTCTCAGTAGATTAGAAGGTTTTAGTATATAAAGACTACACTGTATTTATCAGGGAGCAAATCACTCAAGTATTTACTTTTTAATATTTACTTTAAACAAATAGTTTATTTCAATTATTTTTGAAGCTGGACTTCTGGAGTTTGTAGATTCTTTGGTTATTCAAATTACTAGAAGTCTAAACTTTTATTGCTCTACTGAAAGTAAGTTGTTTCTTGGTTTCTCCTTGTACTAACACTGACCCATGATATATTTGTCTGTATCTACCAATCATGTGTTCCATAATGTAGCTAATATAATGAACTAATCCATTCATTTGGGAGTAGAAAAAGTTACCTCCTCTATCTCTTTCTTCCATCAAATCAAGGCACTTGGACTTCCACGTAGTACAGTATATTAGCATAGTAAATTTAAAAGACTTTTCTGCAGATGTTCTGCAGGCCATATTATCCACTGCTGTGAATTTTAGACAAGGTGAAGGAAAAGGATGGAGCTTGACAAACCGGAATCAATTATACAGTGGCACACAAGGACTCATTCTTTACCTACCACTGTTCAGAAACATGAGGAAAAGCAAGAGGAGGCAACAGTTGTTACTCAGCCTTGACCAACATTTGTAAAGCTGGTTTTTCTGCACTTGTAGCTGGGAAAACAAAGGAATGCAACAGGTTTTATCTGTGTTACACATTAAAAGTAGAGATATTTTTACATTGATTAAAAGAGTTTCAAAAGAATGAGAGAAGGGCCTTCCAGCTCTGGCAGCATTAAGAGGTAGACAATTTCTTTCTGCAAAAAGAGAAAAAAATGTATAAAAATAGACAGAACTGTCAAAACCAACCATTTCATGTAATTAGAAACTGACCAAATGCAAACAAAAAAAAATGGAGAAGCAGTTACTCTTAGAAAGCTAGAGCTTCCTCTAGGAACAGCTAGGGCTACTGCCATGGCTCCCTCGCTCAGCCTGAGCCTTCTAAGTAACACATATCCTAGCCTGGAGTCATGGTTAGGAGCTTTACTGCCACATGAAAGCCTGGACTCAGAGTGACGGCTGAAGTCTTGAAAATCCTCAGCTTTGCTGGTTAATGTAGGAATGACTACAGTATTTGGAAATAAGCAGGGAAAACCAACAGCTTGGCTAGCCTAAGGCTGCAGCCCTACCTGGGGCAAGCATCAGACTAATGAGGAACTAACCGGGAGATCCTGGAAATAAAAAAGTTGCAGAAGGGTTGAAATAACTTCTCCAGATATCCCTAGCTATCTAAGAAACTATATAGTTTATACACACACATGTATATGTATGTATGTATATATATATATATATATATATATATATATATATATATATATCTCCATTTTAAGGCTAGGAGCATTTACATATATTCATTCTTTTCAATACGAAATTGTTTAGAACAGTAATTGCAACTCTATTGGTTTATAACCCACGGTACACGCGCCATGGCAGGCATGCAGAGCCCTGTCTGTCATGTGAGTTTAGATCTCAAGGTACCCAGACAACCCAGTACTGAGGTCTTGGCTGCTTGCCTGCAGTGCCTCCTCCTGTCTCTCTGCTTCCCAGCCACCGGCTTTGTTGAGCCAAGCAGCTTTGTTCTGCCATTTGCTCCCTCCACAAGAATAAACTTCAGAAAAATACATTCGGCATATTTGCCTGAACCAGCAGCTGTGCAGATCACAGGTGCTTTATGTTCTTAGGGCTCTGTCTTCTCTTCTGTAACAGAAGGCAACAGACTGGGTTGTTTATAAACAGCAGACATTTTTCACAGTCCTAGAAGTAGGAAGCCTAAGATCAGAGAGAACCTGCAGCCACTGCGGTGTTTGCCCCTCGACAGTTCCGCGTCTGGGGGTTCCACAACTTGCCCTCAGCCACCGCCAACTCCGAGCCCACTCTGTGTTTTGTTTCCCCTCAGCCCAGGCAGCAGAGGCACCATCAACCAACGGACCTGATTGTGGACGAGGCCGAGCCCCCACGGGAGACGGTGAGCCCCGCAGAGTCTCCAGCCCCAGGGAGAAACTGGCCTGGTCTGCAGCACCGGCCCCAAGAAAAGCCCATAGTCATTGTAAACTGCAAAAACAGCCTGCAGTTTCACCCCAGGTGACTCCATAGCAGGCTAGATTTGGAGAAGAAACCTAGCACTGCGCCCACTGGGTGACCAGGAAGGGTTTAAATAGGCGCCATTCAGGGAGGGTTGCTGAGACTGAGGGGAAGAACAACTGCAGAACAAGCCCACTTCAGAGTTTCTCGCCTTGTAACTGAGTAAGAAACACCCAGAGGACACAGGGGTGGATAGGGAGCAGGTTAGACAGACCCCGAGAAGCTGAAGCTCCAACAAGGAGGCCATGGGCCTGGCCTCCACAGTGAGATCTCAAGTGTGGCCAGCAGAGGTGACTGAATCTGAAAATAGTGGCCTTAAGTCCAGCAGACTGCCTGTCCCCCCGCCCTCCGCCTATACTCAGCAAAGGCCAGGGGTCTCTACCAACACGAGCACCTGCCCACCTCAACTTGGCGGGCACGTATGGACACAGGGGCCTCTGTTGCACGGTACAGTGGGGGTGGGGGGGTTCCCCCAAACCCACAGGCCACAAAGACAGGCAGAGAAAACTATGACTTGCTGAATTCCAAGATGAAGAACCTGGAAGGACACTCATTCCAAAAGAGGAATTTTTTTAATTCAATTTTTTTTCTTCTGTTATTGGTTTTGGTTTTTTGTGGGGTTTTTTGGTTTTTTTGTTTGTTTTGTGGGGTTTTGGTTGGTTGGGGGGTTTTTTGAGTTTAGGTTTCCTTTTCTCACTTTTTTTTCTTTTATTCTTCTTTTAGTTCTTGTTTTCCTTATTATTTTTTCTTTATTTTGCTCTTTTTCTTTGTTCTGTCCTGCTTTTATGTAATGCTATTAATTTTCTTTCACTCCTCAGTAGGATCTTTTATTTTTCTGTTCTCTCCTCCTTGTCATCTTCCATTGATAGATTTTTTTCAAATTCTCCTCATTTCATTCTCCAGTTCCTCACCTGCTTTATCTTCACCTGCATGTCTATTAAGCTTTCTGAATCTTTAGACAGTTAACTCTATGCTATTACTGTTGAATACCGTTCTATTGTTAACAGAAGTATAGTGGCTACACTTGGTGATATTTACTCTATGTCAGTGTTTGGCTGGTCTTAGTGTTTATACTATAATTATTAATCCCTCTTCTATTCTTAGGGTATGTCAACATGCAGTTCATCATTAATGTTATTTCTGTCACTGATTTTATTGCCACTACCGAGGTGACACAGTTGCTCTCCGTATGCCAATCTCCAGATTGTCTTTATGGCATTACAGTGCTATGGCCCATGCCCAGGGACCTGGGTCCTGAGCTGGATGCACTTCAGGCTTTCTCCCAAATCAGTAGAGAAGGTTGGACGTTGGGACAGAAGCAAAGGTAGCCATGCAGACAGCAGAGCACAGACAGTAACTAAAGAGGTCTCCCTGCTGGCAACCGAAGTCTTCCACTATAATCAACCCACGAACCTCAGCACAAGAAAAACCTCAGAAACATGAGAAGACAAAGCAACAAAATAACCCCCAAAACTCTGAACTCCTACAAAGCTGATCCATGGGGAATCAAGCGGGAGAAAGCCACACAACTGAATTTTTGAAAGGATGACAGATGAGACAGGGACAAAAAGGATCAATAGGTGCTCACTAAGCTCAGTGAAGGTGTAACTAAACATAATGGACTTAATAAAATGATCAGCAGATTTACAGGTGACGCTGTAAAGAGCTAGCTGAGATGAAACAGTACAAAGCATGATGACAGTTTAACAAAGAATTAAAGTCCATGAAAGAACACCAAACAGGAGCTCCAGAGATTACAAATTTTATTGAAAGTATGGGCAACAGAAACAACCAAAGCAAAGTGAGAGTGACAGGACCAGAAGACAGGGCTTGTGCCAGAGACCAACTGTTCAGGTACCCTAAAAACATGAGATATGAAAAATGGATCCAGCAGGTGATAGACAAGCCAAAGACTCATACAAGATTATATTAGTGAAAAATCAGAAGACAGCACAAATGGCATTTAAAAAGAGTTTATAGAAATAATAGCAGAAAACTTTCCAAATATGGGGAAATTCCAAATAGCCACAATCAGAAAAGAACCTCTCAAAGACATATCACAGTCAAAATCCCCGAAGTCCAACACAAGGACCAAATCTTAAAATCTGTTAGACAAAAATAACACGTCATTATAAAGGTAACCTCATTAGAATTTCAACAGACTTCTCAACACAGACCTTAAAGGCCTAGGGGAAAGTATTTCAAGCCTAAAAGAAAGCAACTTCCAGCTAGGAACAGTGGTACATGGCTGTAATTCCAGCATTTGGGAGACTGAGGAAGGAGGATTGCCCGGAGTTTGAGGTCATCCTGAGCTCCACAGTGAGCTCAAGGCCAGGCTGGACTACATGGAGAGACCCGGTCTCAAAAAAACCAAAAAGAAAAAGAAAAGAAGAAAAAAAACCAGCTTCCAATACAGATTTATATATCCTGCAAAACTGTCTTTCAAAATTTATGGAGAAATAAGGTCTTTCCAAGACAAAGTGCACCTTAAGAAATTCATGATCACCAAATCTATACTCAAAAAGAGATAATAAAGCTAACAATGCCAAAAGGCCTAACAGAATATATAAACCAGGCAAGTGAGCACTTAAACACAAGGAAAAAAAGACAATAGCAACAGAAAAATAATGCAGTAACAAGAATAAATCAAAACCTTTCAGTAGTAACTCTCAATGTAAATGATCTTAATTTCCCAACCAAAACACACACATTGGCAGAATGGATTAAGAAACAATACCAATGATACAGTGTATGCAAGAAACACATCTAATCAAAAAAGAAATTCATAGACTAAAAAATGAAAGGACATGGCCAGGGATATATCTCAGCAGCACGCTGCCTGTCTGGCAAGCACAAGGCGCTAAGTCAATTCTCAGTACAACAAGAAAAAAGAAAAGAAGAGTGGAAAACAATATTCCATGCAATAGGAACCCAAAAACAAGCAGAAATAGATATTCTATATTCAGACAAAGTAGACTTCAATCCAGAACTGATCAGAAGAGACAAAAAAGATCACTATATATTGGTTATGGGAAAAATTTGATATCAAAAGAAAACAGTTATAAACATAAATGCACACCTAATTTTGTATCATGAATGCTACTGGACACAAAAGATCAAATAAACATCAACACAATTATAATGGAGGATCTCAATATTCCACTATCAAAAATAAATCAACCAGACAAAAAAATCAACAAAGAAATATCAGAGTTGAACCAAATCTTTGAGCAAATGAACTTAATAGATATCTGCAGAGTGTTCCTCCCAATAATAGAATATACATTCTTCTCAGCAGCACATGGAACTTTCTGCAAAATAAACCACATACTAGCCAATAAAGTATGCTTAAACAAATGCAAAATCACTGAAATTATCCCACCACAACAAAACTAGAAATCAATGGTTTAAAAAACCCACAGAAAGTGTGCAAATACATGGAAACTAAACAGTACACTCTCTTGAATAATAAGTAGATCACAGAAGAAATCAGGGAACATAGTTCCTAGAATCAAATGATATTGCCTGCACTATCAGAACTTATGGGACACGATGAAATCAGCCTAAGAGGGAAGTTTATATCTCTGAATGCCCATCAGAAAGACAGACCAAGCCAAAATAAATAACCTAATGATGTGCCTGAAGGTCCTAGAAACACAAGAACAATCCAAATCCAAAGCTAGCACAAGGAAGCATATTATAAAGATCAGAGCAGAATTAACTAAATTGAGACTAAAAAGATAATGCAAAGAATCAAGAATTAAAAAGTTTGTTCTTTGAAAGAATAAACAAAATAGACAAACCCTTACCCATCTTAACAAAGAAAAAGAGTGCCAAATAAATGCAATTAAACAGGAACAAGCTGAAATCACAGCAGGTACTGCCAAAATGCAGATTACCAGCAACTACTTCCAAAAGCTTCAAGGCAACAAATTGGACAATTCAGAAGAAATAAATAGATTCCCAGATACATATGAATTACCAAAACTTAACCAAGAAGATTTTAAAACCTTAATGAACATTAGTTTAACAGCTAATGAACTCTAAGCAGTAATAAAAATCCTACAAGCTAAGAAAAGCCCAGGTCCTGGTGGACACACTGCTAAATTCTATAGGAACTTCAGGGAAATCTAACACCAGTACTCTTTAAACTTTTTAATGAAATTAAGAAGAGTGGAGTATTCCCAGAGTCATTCCTGGAAACTAGCAGTATCCTGATTCCAAAAACAGAAAAGGATCCCACCAAAAAAAAAAAAAAAAACAGGACAATCTCTTAAATGTACATAGATGCAAATATCCACAAAATACTGATAATACAATGCAACAAATTATCAATAAAATCATGCATAGCGATCAAGTAAGCATCAAGATACAAGGATGGCTCTAAATATACAAATAAATAAATGTAATACATCACATAAACAAAAGCAAGGACAAAAATCACATGATTATCTCAATAGATGCAGGAAAAAAATTGCCAAGATACAATATCCATTCATAATAAAAATTGAGGAGGGTCAGGGATATAGCTCAGTGGCACAGTGCCTGCCTGGCAAGTGTGCATGAGTTTGATCCCCAGTATTAAAAAAAAAAAAAAAAAACTGAAGACAGGTATTGAAGGACTTTATTTCAATCTGATAAAAGCCATTTATGATAAACTTGCCAACATCATATTAAATGAGGAAAACTGAAAGCTTTTTCTCTAAAATCAGGAACAAGACAAAGATATCCACTCTCACCATTCATCAATATATTACTTCAAACATCAGCCAGAACAACCAAGCAAGAGAAGGAAATAAATGGGATATGCAGGAAACTATTCTTATTTGCAGAAGACATGATTCTTCAGATAGAAACTCAAAAATACTCCTCCAAAAGACTTCCTGTCTTACTTTTCTCATTATTGAGACAAACATACCCAACACTCAAAGTTAAAGGAGGGAAGGTCTATTTGGCTCACAGTCTGTGAAGGTTTTGGTCCATAATCAGCTGGCTCCAAAGCAGAGGGGAATCGCAGAGCAGGCAGTAGCAGAAAACAAGCAGCAGCAGCTGGTGACCAGGAACCCTCTTTCTATCCCTTATACTTATCTAGCCTACCTGCTAGTAGGAGAGATAGCACTCATACCCAGGATGGGGCACCCTTATCCTACCCAGAACTATGCCAAGACAATTAGTGGACTAATTCAGTAACCATTTTCCCTTGATCCCAGCATCACAGACTACAGATTCAGCTACCTCTGAAAAGCCTCACTTATGACCACATGAGGCTTTGGAGGGACATCTAGACATAAACCATAACACTTCTACAATTCATAAACAAATTCTGCAAGGTAGCAGGTTACAAAATCAACAAGCAAAAATCAATAGCATCCCTGTATACCAATACTAAACCCACCAAGAAAGAAATTAGGAAAGCAAAACCATTCACAATGGCTTCAAGAAAAATTAAATACTTATGAATTAACCTAAGAAGTGAGAGACCTCTACAGTGAAAACTACAGTACTCTGAAAAAGGCCAAAGAGGACATCAGCAAACATCATCTATTCCCAGAGAGCCAGAATGAGGACTCTCAGCATGACCATTTTACCAAAACTGGTGTGTAGATTTCATGCAATCCTAATCCAAGTATCAACAGCATTCCTCACAGTACTAGTGAATACAATCCTAAAATTTATATGGAACCAGAAGAGATCCAGAATAGCAAAAGCAATCCTGGATAACAAGAGCAAAACAGGAGGCATCACAATCCCAGACTTTAAGTTATCTTACAGAGCTATATTGATTTTTTTAGGGTACTGGGACAAAAACAGACACATGTATCAGTGGAACAGAATAAAGGATGCAGAAACAACTCCAGGCACAGTCAGCTATCTGATCTTTGAAAAATGGGTCTAATACATACATTGGAAGAAAGATAACCTCTTTAATAAACGGTGCTGGGAAAACTGGCTGTCTACATGAATCTAGACCCATATATCTTGTCATGTAGTTAACTAAAATCAACATGGATCAAAGGTTTAAATGTTAAAACTGAGACACTTAATTTGCTTAAAGGTAAAATAAATAAAACTTTTGAAGACACAGTGTAAGCAAAGACTTTCTGGACAGAACCTCATTTGCACAAGAAATAATATCAAGAATCAACAAATGTGATCACATCAAATTTAAAAGCTTCTACACAGCAAAGGAAACAAGCAAAAGTAAACAGACAACCTACAGAATGGGGAAAAAAATTGGCAGCTGTACCTCAGACAAAGGACTAATATGTAAAATATATGTAGATCTCAAAAAAATTATAGCCACACCCAAATTAGTCCCAGTCAAAAATGTACAACTCAAATGAATAGACACAACAGAACTGAGTCAAACCTGTGGGCAAACAGACTTAGCAGACATTTACAGTGTTCCACCCAACCACATCAGATACACATTCTTCTCAGCTGCGCATGGGACAGTCTCCAAAACAGACAAAATATTAGCCCATAGAACATTCTTAAGTAAATTCAAAGGAATTGAAATTATCCCATGCATATTATCTGACCATAGTGCACTGAAATTGGAAATTAATGGCAAAAAAACTATAAAATGTACATAAACACATGGAATTTAAATAACAACACCTTAATCAACCAATGGGTCACAGGTGAAATTAAAGACGAAATTAAATAATACCTACAATTCAATGAAAATGCAGATACAACATACCAAAATCTGTGGGATGCAGTGAAAGCAGTCCTAAGAGGAAAATACATAGCAATAAACTGTCATATCAGGAAAACAGAACAAGCACAAATAAACAACCTAATGTTATACCTCAAGCTTCTAGAAAAAGAAGAGTAAGTTGAGCCCAAAGCTCATAGATGGGAGGAAATTATAAAGGTCAGAGCAGAAATTAATGCAATTGAGACTAAGAAAACAATACAAAGAATTAATAAATCAAAGAGCTGGTTCTTTGAGAGAATAAACAAAATTGATAAGCCTCTAGCCAACCTTATCAAGAAAAAGAAAGAAAAAACTCAAATTCATGCAATAACGGCTGAAAAGGGTGAAATTACTACAGATCCCATGGAACTTCAGAAGCTCATGAACACCTGCTTTGAAAATCTTTACTCACATAGGGTGGAAAATGCACAGGAAATGGACAAATTTCTAGAAACATATGAACTACCAAAGCTGAATCAAGAACATAGAACAATTTTGAATAACCCAATATCAGCTACTGAAATTGAAAATGTGATTAAAAACTTACCAACAAAGAAAAGCCCAGATCTTGATGGATTCATGGCTGAATTCTATAAGAAATTTAGAGAAGATTTAATGCCAATAATCCCATGAAAGGTTAGCAATTCTTCCTAACTCATTCCTGCAGGCAAGTATTACTCTGATACCAAAACCAGAGAAAGACCCAACAAAAAAGGAGAACTATAGGCCAATCTCCTTAATGAATACCAATGCAAAATTTCTCTATAAAATACTGGCAAATAGAATGCAGCAAATCATCAAGAAGATTATACATCATGACCAAGTGAGATTTATCCCAGGAATTCAGGGATGGTTTAACATACACAAATCAATAAATGTAATACACCACATCAACAGAGCCAAAGACAAAAATCACATGATCCTCTCAATAGACACAGAAAAAGCTTTTGATAAAGTCCAATACTTGTTCATGATAAAAACCCTACAGAAACGTGGAATAGATGGCATCAACCTCAACCTGATAAAAGCTACCTATGACAAACTAACAGCCAACATTTTACTAAATGGACAAAAATTGAAAGCTTTCACTCTAAAATCAGGAACAAGACAAGGATGTCCACTATCATCACTCCTATTCAATATAGTTCTGGAAACATTAGCCAGAGCAATTAGACAAGAGAAAGAAATAAAAGGAATAAGGATAGGAAAGGAAGAAGTTAAATTATCACTATTTGCAGATGACATGATACTTTACATAGAAGATCCCAAAAACTATCAAAAGACTACTAGAGTTAATAAGCAAACACAGCAGTATACAAAGTCAACACTCAAAAATCAACAGCATTCCTGTACACAAACAATAAACTCACTGAAAGAGAAATTATGGAAATATCACCTTTCACAATAGCATCCAAAACAATGAAATACTTAGGAATCAACCTAACAAAGGATGTAAAAGACCTATACATTGAAAACTATAGTACTCTAAAAAAGGAGATTGAAGAAGATGTCAGAAAATGGAAAGATAACCCGTGCTCTTGGTTAGGAAGAACCAACACTGTGAAAATGGGCACACTCCCAAAACTGTTACACAGATTTAATGAAATTCCTATCAAAATTCCATTGACATGCTTTATAGATCTAGAGAAAACACTCCAAAAATTCATCTGGAAACAGAAGAAACCAGAATAGCAAAGGTGATTCTGGGCAACAAAGGCAAGTCAGGAAGCATCTCAATTCCTGACTTGAAACTACACTACAAAGCCACAGTAATAAAATCAGCATGGTACTGGCAAGTAAATAGACCTGAGGATCAATGGAATAGATTAGAAGATGCAAACACAACTACAAAGACACTCAGCCACCTGATCTCACTGGAAGGAGAGCCTCTTTAATAAATGGTATTGGAAAAATTGGCTTTCCACATGCTAAAAACTGAAACTAGACCTATGTTTATCACAATGCACTAAAGTCAAAATGGATCAAAGACCTAAATATTAAAACAGAAACACTAAATCTACTGGAAAACAAGGTAGGTAGAAATCTTGAAGACATAGGGGTAGGCAAAGAATTCATGAACAAAACTCAAAATGAGTGGGAAGTAATTACCAGAATCAACAACTGGGATCTCATCTTATAAAAAACCACAGCGATATATGTGCACTCATGTTTATAGCAGGACAATGTGTAACAGCTAAATCTTGGAAACAACCAAAATGCCGCCAACCACACAAAAGATAAAAAAGATGTGGTGTTTTTATACAATGGAGTATTACTCAGCTATAAAAAGGATAATCTTGAGGTTTTTATAGGTAAATGGAGGCAACTTGAGACCACAGTCATAAGTGATATAAATCAAACTCACATTTATAAATATCAGAGTTTCTCTAGTATAAAAAATAAAAATCTGAAAGAGTAATAAAATCCAAAATGCACAACAGATATTGTAACAATGAAAGGGAAAGAAAGTGCTCAAAAGGACAGAACAGCTGGGATGGGGAAAGGAAAAAAGAAAGGAAAACATATGTATGTTGGTAAACATAAATGTATGTATGTATGTGTATGCTAGATAGCTAGCTATACTACTAATCTGTTAGTTCAGCAAAAAAACAGTTTGTGCTGTCATTGTTTGACTGATTGCTTTGGTGCCTAGATTTTATAACATGAACTAGTTCTAAGATAACAATATGCAATATATTAACTAGTATTAATTCCCTACTTTTGTTTTGAAATTCTGTATCATTTCTTTTTCTGTTTTGCTTTTTAAAATAAAAAAAGAATCAACACATCTCAGAAGTTCAAGTGGCCAATAAATACATAACAAAATGTTCAACATCACTGGCCATTAGAGAAACGCAAATTAAAACAACAGTGAGATTCTATCTTACCCCAGAAAGAATGGCTATCTTCAAGAAATAAAATAGTAACATTCAGGCAAGGCTGTGGGGAAAAAGATCCCCTCTACATTGTTGGTGGGAGTGTAAAGTAATACAAGAATTATGGTAATCAGTATGGAGATTCCTTAAAATGTAAAAATAGAAATTCCATTCAACTGAGCTATGTGTCTTCCTGAAATAATTTAAACACCATTATATTACACTGATACACATATAACCATATTATTAACAGCACAATTCTTAATAGCTAATTCTTGGAATCAGTCCATCAGTAGAAGATGTGGATTTATATAGCATACTACTTTGCCATAAAGGAAGATAAACGAGTCATTTGTAGGAAAATGGCAGCACCTTGAGACTATGATGTTAAGAGAAGTAAATCAGAGATACGAGCTTAAATATTTCATTGTTCCTCTTACTTGAAAAACCAAAATATAAAGGGCAAAACAAAAAATAGACTCTAGGAGACAGGGAGAGCTTTCACAAAAGGAAAAGGGCAGCCGGGTATGAGGGTGCATGCCTGTAATCCCAGAACTAATAAAATAGATACTGGGGAGGCTGAGGCAGGAGCATTGCCACAAGTTCAAGGACAATTTGGAATACATAAGTGAGTTCAAATTCAGCCTGATCTACCTAGTGTCTCAAATAAAAAAAGGAAAGTGGAAGCCAGGTGCAGCAGCATGTTAGTAATCCCAGCACTTGAGAGGTTGAGGTGGGGAAGACTGGGAAGATTGCTATGAGTTCAAGACCAGCCTGAACTACACAGCAAGACCCTGTCTCCAAAACAACAAAAACAGTAACAAAAACAAACAAAAAAGCAAAGGGAACCAAGAGACGAGGGCAGGGAAGGGCAGGGGATGAGAAGAACCGTATGTTTTGCACCAACTCCCATGAGGAGTGCGATCATTATGCACTGCAAACACAACCAATAAAAACACTTTTTAAGAAAGAGAAGCCTAAGATCAAGGTACCAGCATCTGCTGTCTGCTGGGGGCTGAATTCTCCCATGGCCCAGGGCCCCAAAGGGGGCCCAACTCTCTCCACCAAGCCTCCACCTAGGCCCACCCCCGACGGGAGGCCGCCTGTCTTAATCACCTCGTCGTCCTGGAGCCTTGTAAGCAGCAGTACCTCTCCTCACGTATCTCACCTGCAGGGTTTCAACAACAGGTCAGAAAGCCTGATGGAGATGAGTGGTCTTCCTTGATGCTTATGATCTGACATCCTCAGGGCTGCGCTGTTTCCTGCCAAAATACTCACACTTCCCATAGCGCCCTAACAGCCGACCCCAACTTCTTCTGTGTCCTAGAGCGCAGATGGCAAACTTCAAGGGCCACGCCCTCCCGGGGAGCTTCTTCTTGATAATTGGCCTGTGGTGGTCAGTGAAGTACCCGCTGAAGTACTTCCACCAAAGAGGGAAGAAGAACAAACTGGACCACCTTCAGCAGCGCCTTGAGCTCATCGAAGCTGTGATCAAGACTTTGTTCTCAGTCATTGGTAAGTGCAGGGTCTTTTGATCCAAGGAACCTCCCCATTACACACAGAAACTAATGCATTTTCTGGACCCTGTGAAATAGATGAATTAAAGATTCTGGCTTCCTCCGCCTGAACATTCTGAACACCCAGCATGAAGGCAAACCTTCTGCCTTCCCAAAGAGGCCATGCGAGTAGAAAGGTCACCCGAGAGCCACCCCAAGTGCAGCTCCTTGCAGCTGGCTTGACTCGCCTCTCCTTGTATGCAGTATGGGCGTTCCTCCAATTCGTTCTGCCGGCCAGAGGGGCCCACAGTTCTGAGCCTGCTCTGTCCAAGGAAGGGCGCTCCCTGAAGTCTGCCCTGACAGAGCTCCCAGGGGCTGCATAGGCCTTTTCCGTCAGGTGTCCTTGAGGTTTTGTGTTGTCTCACTGTTTTTCCTAGCATCTCTGTCACTGTTCACTTGGCAGAGCACCCCAAAGATATATCAGCCACTGTCACTTGAGTAACAATGCCTTGTTTTCATCTCTGCTTCTGGATAAACGCCCTAGGGATCTGTGTGTGGCTGTTTCTATAGCTTTTTTCCCCGTCTCCAAGCCCCAATGGATCAACATCAGCCAGGTGTCTACACAGCTCACTCTGCAAACACCTTTTCTATATTGAAACAGCTGCACCTGAGGTAGTGCAGTGAGCCCGCCGACCTGCGGGCCACCATCACCCATATCTGGACTCGTTTATGCCATTTGTTTTGTCTTTTTCTGTCTTCTATTTATCTCAAAGCTACATGGTCTTCCCTCTTCACTTTCTACTCATTTTTCTGCAGGGATCTTGGCAGAGCAGTTTGTTCCTGATGGGCCCCATCTCCACCTCTACGATGAAAACCACTGGATAAAACTAATGAACTGGCAGCACAGCACCATGTACTTGTTCTTCGGAGTCTCAGGAATCGTTGACATACTCACCCTCCTCATCACCCACATCCCCTTGGGTGTGGACAGATTGGTTTTGGCAGTGGCAGTCTTTGTCGAAGGTAATGGAGAGATGGGAGGAGAGACAGACATAATGTATGAGGATCAGAATACAAACATTCACAAATAAAGCAAACAATAACCTTCACCAGCAAATCCAACTCAGGACTGCCAGGTCCCCAACAGGCTTGGTGCTGTACTCTGGATGGTCCAGATGACATATTCCATGAGGAGCTCATGGAGGGCTGAGGCATGTAGGCCCCTCTCAAACCTGTCAGCACCGCATGAGCCCTCTCTGGCTTCCTGATGCCTGCGATGCAAGTTCACACACATGCATGCATCTGTGCACGATGTATGTGCACATATACTTACAAAACACCACAGAAGTGGCTGAATGCTCTGGGCTTGGAAGGGTAGCCCTTTTGGTTTGGAAGAAAAACTTTGGGGTATTACTGTCCAGCCTCCTCGACAAATCTTAGGAGACCCGCTGTACTAGTCAGCTTCTGTCCTTATAATGAAATACCTGCTGTAGACTATAGTCAGACTCCTACCATGGGTTCTGTAGATACTCAAAAGTTACATTCTCTGCTAGTCTTAACATATCCACAAAATTATATGCGTCCATTTGTTGCCCTACAGTCTTATATAAACTGACTTCCTAAATGATAAAGAATCTAGCCTTGAGACAGGGATAGGAGGAAATCCTAATAGTGGAACAGCCCAGAGTAAATACCTGCAAGTGGAAAAAAGCAAGTCTCTGATAAGTGTCCTTTGGTTCACTGCAGGTTTTCTCTTCTACTACCACGTCCATGACAGACCTCTGCTGGACAAACACATCCACTCCCTCATGCTGTTTAATTTGTTTGGAGGAAGTATCAGTATAGCCCTAGAGCTGTTCTTTCGGGACAACATCGTGCTGGAGCTTTTCCGAACCATCCTCCTCATCTTCCAGGGAACCTGGTTCTGGCAGGTGAATACTCCCACCAATGGTCCACACAGGGCCTAGGTGGATGGGCCCCTTTGAGCATGCCCAGGGGAAGTCCTCAGGGTGATATGATGCCTAAAAATGCAGGCACAGGAATGGGTTTAGATTGCCACCTTCTCCTCCTGTCCACCCCTCCATTAATATCCTGCTGGTGTATAAACAAGCTAGAACCTGTGTACCTTACACAGCAAGCACCACTCCCTGATATGGGACCAACTTACTAACTGCCCGCATGAAACACAGGCACTGAGGTTCTGCTGTGTGAGGAAGTAGGCAGGGCACGAGCCACGCTGATGGCCATGGAAGAAGCCCGGGCTGCTTCTCAGCACAACTAACCACAAGACCAATATCCCCATTTAACCCACCAGATTGGATTTGTGCTCTTTCCTCCTTTTGGGACACCTGAATGGGACCAGAATGACAAGGACAACATCATGTTCATCACCATGTGCTACTGCTGGCACTATCTGGCTGCCCTCTGCATTGTGGCCATCAACTACTCTGTTGTTTACTGGTATGGCTGAGCAAAGGTGACGCGTCAGGTTTTCCATCCTAAGCCCCCAAACTGCAATTCATGTCCACGTTTAGTATGTGCTAATGACACATCCAACTTTGAGGAAGACACTCTATAGTTACAGGTTTCTACACCTTATTTGCAAGTGTGGGTAATGAGGCTTGGTGCAGTTAATGCCTTGAGTCCCAGCCAACTTGTAAACCTGAGGTGAAACTGGGGAAGAACTCTGAGCTGGAATCAGCGCCAATCTATAGACCTTGTTTGCCACTTCCTCCTGGGCCCATGGGTGACTTCTGTACTTGCCTTGCCCTCTCCTTAGAAATCTACCAAGACAGCCAGAGCAGAAAGAGCTCTTCAAAGTGCTTGTCAGCAGTGTGGAGACCAAAACGATTACCTCCCGGGCATGCACTGTGCCGGGCATCGCAGCCCATATGACCCATTCTGTCCTCTCCTTTTTATGATGTCTGTTAATGTTTTACAGCAGGAGAAACCAAGGTTTCAGCAGGCTGAGTGATTAACCCAGGTCAGCCACCTAGTAAATGGCAGCACCTTGCCGCACAAGGGTCACTTCTGCCATGGGGAGTTACGGTTCTACCGCCCTGGAGTTGCCTTAGTTCCCCAGACTCAAGAGCAGACACCCCTCGCCTGAGCCCTGCACAGACCAAACAGAACCCATGAAGCCAGTTTCCCTCAGTTCTCCTCTCTGGTCAGTCACAGCAAACTGGGTGGCAGTAGACCTGAATTTAGTCTCGGTGATTAAATATTCATCACCATGAGTCCCTTTATTACTGAAAGATAAAACACTGAGAAGTCAGGTGTGTAGACCTACAATCACAATAGTTAATACGGACACACAGAAGGATCAATCCACGGTCCTTTGCTGAGGGAAAGAGATTTTTCTGGCTGGTCTAACTGGTTCTTATGATTTATCACAGCATTCTGACTCGGGTGAGCCGACCTGGAGGAGGAGAGATCATTGGGATTCAGAAGCTGAAGCCGGATCACACTTACCAGACGGCCCTTTTGAGTGGCTCGGATGAGGAATGAGCCCGCAGCCACATGCCTGCAGCTCCTGCCTCAGCTCTGAGGCCCGCCAGCCACCAGCAGTGGATTGCTCCTGAAGCACTGTCACTTAACACAGTTGGAGGCTCTCATACACAAAACTGTGTATCTCGCTGCTTGGATTTTTCAATCATAACTTAAAAGTCTGTGTAATACCCTTCATAAACAAAAATGAGGTGACACCCGTAAGCAGCAAGCCTGTGTATCTCCATGTACAGAAACCAGACAAAATCTAGACTAGGAAGTGGCTTTCTGGATGAAAGAGGGTACGAATCCAACAGGACATCACACTGCTTTTGATAATCTGCCTCTTTTTCTCCAAGGAAGCAGGTACTTTATCAAGACACTAGGAGATAGGTGAATGGCAGTGCCTTTGGCTTAGAACTGTAATTCTAACTTAAGCATTTTTTTAAAAAAACAAAAGCTATTCACAGACTTTGGTATCATAAATGTTGTTAAATATTATCTAACTAATCATATCAGAACACTGCGGTTCACTGTTTGTAAGATACAAAACAAGGCCAAAGGTAATTTTTTTTTAATCAGGAAGCTAGTTAGCAGCCGCCCTGAGAGTTGGAATCTGCCGTCCTGGCTTTGCAGAGCTGTCCTAACACAGGAGGGGCAGCACATAGGGTAGACAGGCATCTGGGCCATAAGCAGAGAAAACGACATCAGGTTACAGAAGGGCTTGAACTTAAACACAGCCGGAAGCAAAGACTATGAATTCTGAATTAGTAATTTAAGTCTTGATTTTGGATCTGTTTTTTCTTTATTCCTTTGACAGGAAGCTTTTATTAAATAAAGAGTTTATTAAGCGTTCACTTTTCACCAGCACTGAAATGGCTGTAAGAGTTAATCCAGTATGTGTTCAAAAAGGAGCTGAGAGACTGCTATTAGGGCGAAACCCCCAGGTGGTTATATTTGGTGACAGGCTCTGCCATACGAAGTGAAAACCATGAGAGAGGAGGGAGGGAGGAGGAGTCGGCCATCCAGAAAGAAAAGGCACCTTCCAGGGGGGCACCAGAAGTATGGATGGTCATGGCGAGTGAGGTGCACTGTGTTCTGTACATAATGGAGAAAAGTGGGCCAGCACAAGGTGAGAGGAAACCAAAGCTACCTTCCACACACACCGTGTTTCTCCACGTGGAGACGCACTCTACCAAACCTGGTCCTAATCACTGCTGACACCGTAAGCACACTCGGTCCCTCAGATACTGGTTAGTTAAAGGTACACAGCTACCACGTGGCAAAGCCAGTCTCTAGTCTGACTGGACCGTCCAGACTCTCTCACCATGCCACCCTACGTCACACAAGTCCAACAGAATTTATACAAAGCTCCACACATCCTCTAGAAGGAAAACTGTACTTACAGGAATAAGCAGTCAGACTTTCAGAGTTGAAATCACAGCTAACAGTATTAACCTAATTATTATAGAACTCCCCTTTCAGGATCTAGCTTGATTCACCAGCTGAGCAGGAACTCAAACATCTGTGCAGATAGTACTGGAGGACCTATTATTAACAAGTCATACAAAGTGTGCTTTCCTTAGTGACAGAGGTAGGAAGATGAACCTATTCTCTGCCTGTCACAAAAAAGCAGCACATGTGAGATTTTTTAAGGGCAAAATACTTTAAGTTAATGTGTTCTCTTGAGTAAAAGACTATAAACTACTAAAATTTCTTTTGGTGTCCTTCGCACAGCCTGGTTTGAGATACCACTGTGCAAGTGCCCGACCCTGGCATAAGCACACTTAAATGCGCTATTAAAGTAGTCACCGAATCCTGCCTTGGGTGTGTGGTCTGAATAATTTTAGTACCATCTGCCAATCAGAAGCCTTGTGGCTCAGTGACTGCCACCAGCAGCTTGATGGGAACTGTTCCCCGGAGAACGCCCTGCGCGTAGCCCTGAAGCTTAGAGCCCCGAGGTCTACACAAGAGACGTGTGTGCCAACACTGGTGCCATCTCTGAGTGCAGCCCCCAACTTCTCAGGGAGCAACCCCACACTGGCCACAGGGAGGCCACACGTGGCGTCCCTGCTCTCCAGTGAGGACCGGCAGCCCCATGACTTCAGCGTGCAGAGGTGTGAGGTAGGGCTGGGCTGAATGCTAGAGCTACTTTTTTGTGGGATCCTTTGTTAAACACATTCAGAGGGGTTTGTCTTTAACTTGCAGCAATATCTGAGACAAGATACCTCAAATTTCTGTTTCTTTCTTGTTTAGAAACAGTCACAAGATTTTTATGTGAAAAATGACTCTGGAAGTTAACAATGGTGTGCATATCTGAGCACTATAAAACACATGAGCTCTCCTGCTCTCAGGTAAAAGGCCATTCCCCTCGCTGCAGTTCCATCTCCCACCCTCCCCGGGTTTACTCCCAAGCCAGTCCCCCACACGCATCAGGAGTGCACCCTTAGCCCATCACCCTTGCTCCGCGGAATGAAGCTTTTGCACCTCTGACCCTGACCACCCTCAAAGCTCACCACAGCATATCCCAGCCACCTCCCTTTAGAAGGCAGCAGAAAGGAAACGCAGCATCAGGAACCCGGATTTTCATCTTGTTCTCTTCTTTATCTCCAACACATCTTCGCAGTTAACAGAAGACAAGGGCATCTATTTGACAGATTGTTTTGCTGCTGTTGATGTTGTTCTGGTGATGCTCAGGATTGAACCCAGGGCCTTGTGCATGCAAGGCAAGAGCTCTACCACTGAGCCCCAGCCCCAGTCCAAGCCCTATGTGACAGGAATTAAGTGGTAGAACCACGGGGCAACCAACAAGTCATTTGAACCCTCCTCTGCAACCTGCCCAGTCAGCCACCACCAGCCCAGCCACCGTCTGAATCACCTATTTCCACTTACCTCCACTCTGACCCCACAAAGGATAATTACTACAGTTCCATGGATTAAAGGCAAAATTTTAATAATTTGAACACTTTTGAGATAGGAAAGTCCTGTCACTGCAGAAAAGTCAGCCCACCCACCTCTGCCACACAACGCACTCATCCGCCAGTGCCCTCTGTACTCAGGGCTAAGACCTTGTCCCGAGCTCTGCCTACAGCAGACCCAGGCTAAGCGGAAAGCAGCCAGCAATAAACGGCTTCCCACCCAGCCTGACCTCTTCTGAAGTAGAAATGCCAGGCCACACCCGACCTTGCACCTCTGACCGCTCTCCTCTGCCAACACCCTGTGGAGCAGAGGTTGACCAGGTTTATTCTCGAAGGGCTACAGAACAAACAGTTGGGGCATACAGGCCATCCAGGGCCTATGGCATCCATTAATTCTGCCTTCTCACTTGAAGGCAGCATAAATACTATCTAAATGGATGGGGACAGTTTTGTTTACAGAAACTGGTGGCCGGTGCCTACGGTCTAGTGTGTGACTCCTGCTCTACAGAAAAACAGAATGCACAGACATCTAAACTCACACAAAGTCTGTGCTACGAAAGCAGCAACCCACTGTCGCTCCCCTGCGCTCTGTCCACAGCTCTGGACTTCATGTGAGTGGCTCTGCTGTGGTCCATGTTGGTGCATGAAAGCAGGGACCGTGATTAGTTCCAAGCCTCTTCAAGAGGCAGAGCCAAACTAATTCTGCCTCAGGGAACCCGCACCACCTCACTAACACATTTCCCCATCTCACAGCCTTGCAGTTATACCGACTTAACAAACTTCTTGCTATTTTCTCATTCTAGCCAAAGGAGTAAGCTGATCAGCTCGGGGTGGGGGTGGCCCTAGAGCCCAGGCTTCTATTTGACAAATATGTACGATAAGTTCTTTAAAAAAATAAGTTACACAAAATTTTCTGGACACAAATCTCATATCAAGACCTTGAGTCATAAAGACCAGAGGCTAAAAAACACAGCAGTCACGTCCAAAGAGGCTCATTCACTGCCTGCCCACTGTGTAAGCCTTCCCTGCTCTCAGGAGAGAACTTTGGCTTCTACGCTGGAACCATGACCTCCCATGCTACCGGAACCTTCCCCTGGACTGGTGCAAGGCAGTCAGCCCGAGCTAGGGTCAACCTGGAACGTGGCAGCAGAACTCAGGCCACTCTCGCTTCCCTCTTCCCCCTGGCCTGCCTCAGACAGACCAGCTCGGGGGAGACACGGCCCCCTGCTGCCTGCCTTCCAGCCGGAACAGATCAGGTGTGGTCCCTTATGGAAGCCACTCTCAGTCACTGCTGTTCAGGCGCCTGTTTAGGAGATGGAGCAGTGGTCACCACAACTGTGGAGACAGCTTTGGAGGAACCAGATGCTGTGCCCTGCTGGAGGTGGGAGGCGGGGACAGTCTGGATGCGCACCTGTTGGAGAGAGAGAAGCCTGATCAGCAGACGGCAGGTGGGCCCAGCAGGTAAGAACAGGAGAGTAGCGGAAACACCTGACCAAGCAGCGCTGCCTCGGCCTTACCTGTGTGGCCTGACCTTGCTGCTGAAGCTGCTGCAGCTGCTGGGCAGTGAGGAAGCTGACAGGTTTGTTGCCAGCGATGAGCTTGGTGCCTGCTGGCATAGTTGTGAGAATGATATTGCGGCCCAAGCCACTGATGCTGCAGAGGGAAAGCAGATGTGGGGAAACCGCGTCACAGGGTGTTCCTCCAGCCCAAGTCCAAGTCCAACACATGCACTGGGGTCAACAGGGAGGGCCAATGCTTAGTAAAATCCCAGCTTTCTGGGTTCAACTGGAACCAGCACTGAGACCACCTTCCTTCCAGCCTCTGCCTCCCACAACAGAAGCCCCCAGGGTATTCACAGCCGAGGCACTGCGCCTTACCAAGCAGCAGTAAAGCAAGACCCCAGAAGGTGTGCTCTTGGCAAGGCACCCTCCCCAGCTCACCACGGTGAAGGACACCTGCAGCCCCAGCTACGCAAGAGGCTGAAGCAGGAGGACTGCTTGAGCCTAGAAGTTCTGGGCCAGCCATCTCTTCAAAAGAGAAAGAACCCCCTGCCCAGTGGCCTCTTCACACACGCTTGAGACTGCTGGACCCATCTCACCGTGCTCTTTGTTTCTAAGTCAGGGACAGAGGAAACTGTCACCTGTCCCAGGGAAAGCTCCTTAGTCCGACCTGAGGCCACATTACCTCCAGTCCCGCACCTCCCAAGCTGCTTCTCTTTTGCTTTTCTACTACTGAACACATTACTTTGTTTATGCCCTACCGTACTCTACAGTACAGCTTGAACGGTACTAGGGGTTCAATAAGGATTACTGAAAAGCTCAAAGAGAAAGAGACGGCGGGGGCGGAGGGAGGGACACCAGCCAAATTCCATTCTGTGACAAGGGTGGTGTGGGAAGCACCCCAGGCCCCGCCCGCGATTTGGGCCCTCCACTACTAACAGCACTCACTTGGCTCCAAGGTTGCCTTTGATGATGGGAGCCGTGACCACGCTCTTGCCCTTCACTGGCTGGCTAATCACCGACAGCGGCACTGTGATTCGGGTAGGCAGCTTCCCCTACAAACAAAGAGCAACCGGTTTTGATGGCATAGCAGGAGATGAGGGAAACCAAGTGTCACCCTGAGGATGAGAAGAGAGGAGCCAGCTCTACGGATGCTTTTAGTCCCTGTTCCTATCAGGAATTTACACTCAGGCAGCCTAAGAAAGCAGTTCACATGCCATTCAGGTGTCCGCTGACCTGAGAGCATCTTCTTTCACGCTACCTACCGGGCAGCAGCCTATCTGCTTTCATTAGAATAAAACCTGTTCCCCAAGCACAAAGACAAGTATGTGTTCACTCATGCACACTCCCAGCCTGCACACCTTGGTGCTCCCCAGTACCTGGCAGCACAGGAACTGTGGTAAAACAAACACGAGGAAGGACAGGGTGCTTGGGAGTTAATGCTCAAGTGCAGAGGCACCCCCTCCCAGGAATGCGGGCTCAGTGGGGAGAACAGCAAGCACACATGGCAACACACAGAGGAGGGGCGAGCAAGGAGCCAGTCTCTAGGTGGCTTCCGCTTCTCCCGGAAGTCGGACAGGTTAGTTTGGGGGCACTAGTAATAAACTCAATCAAGTGAAAAGTGCAACCCCAAAGCTAGTCAGGCCCAAGAAAAACCACAAACAAGAAGACAATGAGAGGGAGAAACAGAGAAAGCTGAGGCTCTCAGGGGTTTGGGGAGTAATAAGATTGTCACTGCATCCACCACCACCTGTTCTCAGGCTGCCTCATTTCTAATACTTGTTTGCTTGGTTGGATTTTTGTTTGTGATGCTGGGGAACAAACCCAGGACTTCAGATATGCTGGGCAAGGACCCTACCACTGAACTTATACCAAACCCAGTATTTCGCTGCATTTATACACAGTAAAATCTTGTGCAGGTTGAACCTGGTAAATACCTGGGGATCACCCACCAGGAGACTAACTCTAAGCAGCCAGGCACTCACACTGCTGCAGGGCTCAGGCCACCTCTGCTGAGTGTCCTCCCAATCTGTGGCCCATTAGACGGCAGCAAGCAAAGATACCTCAAGATGCTGCCTTCAAAGGGATGCATTCATGACTCTTTCCTTCTTGAAAGGCGCTTATGACATCTCAAATCAGCAGTACTGTTACTAGAACTAGCTTTACTAGGTGGCTAGACAAGAAAAAGGCACTTCTGACTACTTCCTGCCCACCAAATATTCTCCGCTGTGTTTGCCTAGACTGAGCGTAACAAGCACACCCCACTGCAGACTTCTGTTTCGGGAGATTTAAGAGCGGGGAGAGGGAAGCAGTTTCCCTGCTTCTTTACTTCTTCATGTGTGATACAGAAAGCTAAACAATGTCCTTTTAAACCACAGTCAGGGTTACTGGTCTGCTTACTGTAATAATGTGTATCCTACTTCCTTTATGCTCAGTATGGCCAAAAAAAAAAACCAGACAGACTAGAACACATTTCCATACATATGCAGTTATAAAGGGCCGCCTTCAACACGTGAAAAGCCAAACACCCTAGCCAAGACCTCCACATCACTAGAGAGAACAGGCCAGGCTCCACATGAACAGGTGCTCAACCTCACTGAGGCTCAGGAAGCAAAACTGGCAAAGAACTGCTTTCCACCAGAAAGGCAGGAACACAGTTAATGAACTTTCCACCTGTACCAACCAGGCCTGACTGTGACCAGAGGAGGCAGCAGGCTTGCTGGCGAGCACATGAGCTGATGCAGCCTACATGCCAGTGCCACTAGAGCATGGAAGTGCTCGGTGCATGCACCTTCATGACACATCCTAGTGATCAGTCTCCGCTTCAGGAAGACCCCACGTGTTCAGGCACACGTGCAAGAGCATTCCCCTGTGCCCTCGGTACCCTGCAGTACGATCCACTCTATGGATTATCATGTACGGCCTAGAACAATTCCTCAAGATCTTTTTTTTTTTTTAAAAAAAAGCAATTTTATACAGATGGGAGAAGGTCTCAGAAGTCTCAGGATTTTGTTTTGCTTTCTTTAAACTATATGTATACAAATGAAAATACTCAAGGAAAGGACCAGAAGGATAATGACACATTAGCAACAGTGACTAGCCCTTGTAAAGGCAGAATTGGAGTGGCAATGGAAGAAATCCTACATTTTACTCTGAGCTTCCAGCACCGCTAATACTTTATAAGAATGCATGCATGACTACGCTTCCGAAAGTTTTATAAATTTCAAAAGAAAACAACAACAAAGTCTCCCAGTCAGTAAATCTATTTTAAATGGGGGTCAAATGGGCCCGTACGGACAGGGTTTCTATTTCCACTTCTACAGAGAAGTTCCCTGAGCAGAGGGCTGCTCTTTACCACTGGTGCTACTCACAGCCTGGGACGTGGAAACGACTGTGGTGCCGACAGGCACTTGCCGCACAGTGGGGGCTCCTGTCCCGATGCTGATGGGGGTGCTTGTGGCCCCAGAAGCCACAGCCACAGTCTTGGACATAGCAGCACTCATACTAGGCAAAGACACTGCTGGAGAATGGACAGTTCCAGACCCGCTGGCTACTGAGGCCCCTGGCTTGGCATGGGTGGCAACGGTGATGGTCTGGCCTGCTTTGGGAGGCATCACACCCAGGCCCTGCACGATGCGGATTGTGGCAGCCGGTTTTGCTTCTGAGGAGGCCACTGTATTTTTTCCTTTCTGATCTGCCACGCTCACACCCAGGGCCGGCATCAAGCGAAAAGCTGAGCTCGAGGCTTCTGTCGGCTTGAGGTCAGGTGTCACTTTGACCACGGTGGTGCCTGCTGGGGCGGAGGCAGGCGCACTGGCAGAGCTGGCCCTGGCAGGGCTCTCAGCAGCATGCACAGGGTTGGAGGTGACATGTAGGGTAGCAGAGATGCCTTTGCCTGCAGTGCCACTTCCTGTCCCGAAGAGGTCCTGGGTCAATTTGACAGTGGTAACCTGGGACTTGGCCAACGTGGCCATCATGTCCGGAGTGATTCGCAGAACCGTCTGGCCCTTAGCATCTGTGGTGATAGAGGAGGGAGGCAGCCGCAGCACATCCTTACCCTGGATACGGAAGTTAGTGGCTGCGAGTGGGATGCTGTTGCCTGTCTGGGGCTTCACACCAAGCTGCCCAGTGATAGCCACCTGGATGGGGGAGACGTACACTGATAAAAGGGTCCATGACGCTAACCGGGTTACACAGCAGCATCCGGCAAATCTCCACATAGCTTTAATTCTTATTTTGAAAAATGGTACACATGCACAGAAACAGAGAAAAATGTAACAAACCTCTATCGTTTACTCAGCATCAGAAGTAATCATTTTGTGGGTTTTGTTTCATCCTTCCCCGCTTCTGGGAGGAAGGAGTAGGAGACTGGAATCTTGTGGGGGGCTTTTAGGGGGAAAGAGTGCTGGGAGTAAACCTAAAACCTTACCACTGAGCTACATCTATACTGGAGTACTTCAGGGTACCAGTTTTCCCAGAAATAAGACCTAACTGGAAAATAAGCCCAACAATGGTATGTCAGGGTGCTCACAATATAAGCCCTACCTCTAGAGTAAGACCCAGTTAAGAGCACCAGTCAGCCAGATGCATTTAGTCCATCCACTACAATACACGACAAGTGTGTTGTTATAATATTCATATACAATTAAATATAATTCTTATGGACATTAATACTCCAATGATAGTCTAAATTATAATTACGGACTTGTAAATACTCAAGCAGGCACCTATGGATGAGCAATAAATGCCTATGCAAATAGATGAACTCAAGCCTTACTGATGAATGACCCATCGGATATGAACACAACACGCAGGCAACACGCACACGTGACAGACAGACATGGCTGTGTCTCCTGTGACTCTTCCTGATCCAATACGTCCTGTGTTGCACTGAACACACTTAATACATCTGTGTGAAATAAAGAAGCATTTTCTGAATTTTGGTGCCCGCAGTTTTTCACCGCTTTTGTGCACAGCGTCACTCCTAGCTGTCACCATTTTTGTGCCACTCCTGTCTCAGTGAACACTGCAAAGCCCGTCTGCGAGAGGCTGTGACTTGGGGGAAGAATGCATGGGTTAAATCACAGACGGCCGTGTGGCTAATGCACTAGGAGGAGGCTACACGAGCAAGAAGGAACTCTTCTCCTGGACACGAGAGGCTGGTTAGTGGTCATACAAGAAATGGAACTGCAAGAAATTTGGGCCGGAATCCAGGTTTGGAGCGTTAGGATGGTATTCCAGATGAAGACACAACCATATTTGAGTAAATGTAGATTTTGTACATGAATATAGAGTACTGTGCATGAAAAAATAACAAGTTCTATTTTGTCTTTTGGGGCAAAAATAATTTAAGACCCAGTCTTATCTTGGAAACACAGTAAACCCAAGATTCATCATAGTACCACTCAAAACTTGCAAATACACCTCTAACCTAGAAAAGACACTTTTAAACTAAAAAATACTCACAATCCCAATGTTACTATTACCCAACATAATTGCTGTCGGCACACACTCCTGTTCCCCAACTGTCTCACACGGGACTGCTCATGGACGGGCCGTCTCCATTCTGGAAGCAGCAGCACCGCAGGATGGCTCTGAGCAGGAGCCGGCCTGGTCTTGAGCACCCACTCCCCAGAAGGCCAATCCCGGGAGCCACAGCTCAGGCGCCCGCCTGTTCGGGCCTTCCTGTCTCTGTCTCTGGTCCCTCTGCTGCTGTGCTGCAGACACCAACATGCCAAGTACTAAGGCTCTGCTCCACACCTCCCTCACCACTCCACTTCCACTCCCATTCCATGCCAGCCCAGTTCTCTGCTCTTTAGATGCGAAATTCCTCTAAAAATTACCTAGTCTCACCATCTCTGCCTTCTCACCTTACAGTCCTCTGAACCCACTTCCAAAAAAGCCACAAGCCTCATTCCAGCTGTGTCCACTGGCACTGCACCCGACACGGGGGCCTCTTCTTGGTGTAGCCCTCTGTCTCTTCACCTTAGGAAAGCCCGAGCTTCCTGAAGGCAGGAGCTTAGTCCATGAATGTGCCACGCACTCCTCAACCCTTACACGGTACCTCCCACACACAAGGAAACTGAGTCACTGAAGGAAAGGTTAGTTCATCATTATGTGGCTCTATTTCCTCTTCTATAAAAATGCGTGTAAAAGTGCCTATCCAGAGCGCCGAGACAGACTAACATCTATCAATGCACAGTCCAATGAAGGTATACACAAAGCACTCCTCTCAGTATTGAATGCTAGTCTGCTTCAAAATTCTTCAATATGCAATAGTTATTCTTTCACATTCACAACCAGGAAAGTTCCAGTGCATTTGACCTTGAGTAGTGATAAAATGAAAAGCCAGTAAAATATGATCATAGGAACTGAACTAAGTAAGTTCATGAAGTAGCAACCTTTAAATCCAGAAATTCAACTATCAAATGCTGAATTTTACGGAAGCAGAAGAAATCTCTTGGGCATCCATAAAGGCTACAGTGTCTTGAATGGGAACTCAATCCTAAGGGTCAAAGATGACAAATCTTTTCTCCACAGGCATATGATTGCTTCAGGAAGCCAGCACCCAAAGACCCTCTGCTTCCGGACACGAGCGTCAGGCCTACCCACCTGCTTGATGATGTTCTGCCCTGTAACATTTTGAATGACAGCAGTTGTGGAGGCACTTGGAGCTGAGCTTCCAGGAGAACTCGTGGCTGGCTTGCTCACAGGGCTGGCTGCCGTGGGAAGATTTGCCACCGTGAGCCCTGTCTGCCCAGGGCCGGGCCGCTGCACAGTAGCCGCTGCAGTCTGCGCTTTGACAGGAACAGTGGCCATGACGGCCTAGTTCAGGGCATGAGATCAAATGCCCAGTTAGACAGTGAGATGGAGACCAGCACTTCAGCAGGATCTCCCACACGTCAACCCCCAGGAGGAGCTCCTCATATTGCCTAAGGCTCACCACGCTGAAACTCATACAACTAGCTGGTGGTGAGGCTGAGGACAATGGAAGGAGGCTGAGAATGAAACCCGGGTTTGGACTCACACTCCACCTCTATCAGCACCCTTTCTTTAGAATCCCAGATAAAATGCTAAACTGCTTAGAAGGTCTGATTCCAAGATGTCAAAGAATAAGTACATAACCAGCTCTGAACATTAGAGTTGTTTTAGTGAACTTCATTGGCAGCAACCACCACCTCACTTCCCCACTCCTTCCCGATGCTGCCTCCTGACCCATCAAGCTGACCTGGGGGTCCACTGCCCCTGTTCCCAATGACCTGAGTTTCCCTGTTTACCTGGGGCACTACTTTGGTCTGTGTGGCAGTGGCTGGCACCCGGATCTGTGGTCCTGCTGGCATCTGCGGCAGTGTCGGTGCTGGCCCTGCTGGCTGCTGGGGGACAGCAGGAAGGCTGGGCTGGGCCACCACTCGCACCTGGGGCAGCCCAGCAGAGCCAGAGTGGCTCACGACCCGGGCGGTAGCCTGAGAAATGGGCGGAGTCTGGCTGGAAGCTGGGGAAAGCATCGTTCCTAACTGTGGCATTGTTGGTGAGGACACCAGAAGAACGCTGTAAGAAAAATCAGGGAAAAACCAAGACCAAAAACTTAGGAGAACACAAAGGACTCTAGAAAAAAGCTAGAGAAGCAGCAGAGGCACTTACCCTGAGCTAGACTTCGCTGGTTCAGAGACAGTAGTAGGACCGCTTTTGTTCACTGATGACACAGGAGGAGGGGAGATGGGTGTAGCAGGCAGCGCTGGTGTGGTGGGAGTTACAGGTGTGACTGGGGTGGGTGGCATGCTGGAGTCACTGAGGCTCATCTGGCTGTGCTCAGAAGTGCCAGTGCTGAGGACCTTCATGGAGCTCTCCTTGTTACTGGACTTCTAGAAGGAAGACAAGGAGGAATTCACTGTAGGTATCTCAAGAACACGGGCCCTGTGAGCCCTGATGCAGGGAGCTAAGTGAAAGCCAAGCCTGCATCCAGCTGCCCCACCCGGACCCCTCGGGCAGACGCTCGCTGAGGTCACTCACCACCTTGGAAGGGGGCTTGGGTTTTTGCTGAAGAGCTTTCCTAGCTTTAGCTGCAGCTGCTTGTGCTTGATGAATCCGCTCTGTGAACAAGAGTGGTAACTTCAGTAAGAGTTTGACCATGGCGTGCTAAGGAGCGGGGCTTCATAAAAACTGCTGGACTGGATCCTGCATCCATAATCTCTTGCCCAAATGCCAGTGGTAAAAATAATGAAGCTAGGAAAGTCGGAAGCACTTCCAGTCTAGCTGGACACGCTGCTCACAGGCCACACATACCAAATTCCTCCTCACTCCGGTCGCGATGCAGGTAGATCCACAGCTTCCGTCCAATGTCATACTTCACACAAGGGTCTTTTTCATAATGTAGGCGATCCAGGGCCCCACTCACGACTGTGTTCACCTAAGATCAGAGAAGAGCAAAGCAAGGGCCAAGTCAGGGCCAAGTCAGGACCAAGTACAAGAAGCTGTTCAGACCCTAGAGAAAAACCACTCATCAGTCGAAGCTCTGATCTTCTGCAGCCCAGCTGTGTCCTCCCAACCGCTCACCAAAGCACTTAGCTGGACAGAACAAGCTGCGAGACTGCTGAGAAACTGATCTGCTCCTACTGTAAAGATGATGGGGACTCGGGACCTGTAGCAGTCTTTCCTATACTATAAGCTGAAGGAACGCTTGGGGTCAAATTTGTGCTTCACTGACAGCAAGTTTCTGGTCATCACTACTTGTATATTTCAAGATGCCCTTTTCTTCTTTTCCCTTTTCATTGTTATTATTTGTTTGAGCAGGATTCTCACTCTGTTCTCAGGCCAAATGTGAACACCCCACTCCAGCCTCTCCAGCTTGATTACACACACTTGCCAACACATCTAGTTTTGTCAGTTGTTTAAAAATCTGTGTTAGGCACAAAAACTTGTGATCTAAGGATTCAGGAGAATGAAGCAGGAGAGGTGAGCTCAAGACCAGCCTGGGTTGCACAGAGAATCCATCTCAAATTCTTCTCCCCATGTTGAAAAAAGAAAAATTACATTAGTGCCTGAGGTGGAGAGTGTAAGGCCCTAGATTTGCGCTTCAGCCCAAAAGAAAAAAGTAACGTATTTCCTGGTGAGTTTTCTTAAATCCACTCTGGGGCAAGCAATTCAAAGCCGTTTCCCAGCTTACCTGAGTGCTGGTGACGTCTGGAGCGAGAAACTGCGAATCCTTGAGCAGCTCACAGATCTCTGCCCGGGTGCCTTCCCCGTTAGGCAGCCGAGCCGCAGCATCCCGCACTGCCAGAGTCAGAAAGCAAAGCCCAGGAGTCAGTCATGGTTCCACTGAGGCCTGACAGCCCAACCCCCGCACACCGCAACCGGGGTTCCTGCTGCTCAGCCTCCAGGAAGAGCATTGGGAACTCACGCCCTCTAGCGGCCAGCGCTCTACCACTGCAGTTTCCTACACTGCACTGGGGCAAGAGAAGGGCAGGGCACTCTGTGCGTCCCTGAACTTGGGGAAGAAAACTGCGACATCTTCACTGAAATTTAGTGCTGCCTTCGATTATGAGCAAAGCCTGTGAAGCATGTAGTGCTGTGCTGTGACTGTAGCACAACTCATACATTCTTACTTTACAGATATTGAGGATCACTCGAGATATAATTTACATTCATTCCCATTTGGAAATTACAGAAATTGTAAGACCTGCCACTTAGTATCGTAACAAAAACACATATTTTTGCATATAAACTTTTTTTAACATCTTGATAGATTTTTTTCAATATGAATGAGTTCCTTTGTAGCTTTAGGCATTTTATTTTATGCCTTTAATAGTGTACTAAGGAGGGATCCACAGGTTTTGTCTGACTGCCAAGGGGATTCACGGCTCCTAAAAATCATTAGGGAAGCCAATCCCTATCACTTACCCAAACTGCTTAGCTGGCCTGTGAGCGATTCCCAAATAAACATAAACATGAGCCTAACTTGATGAAAAAGCACCAGCTCTTGGCACTGAGCTCTAGGGCCAGAATCCCCACTTCATCCCGCACACTGCAAAGCTTCTATGCAGTGAGAAGCCTGACCTGGGTGAGGGAGGTGGGGAGGCGAGTGAGTTTGTGAGGAGAGGACATGGTTGTCTTTTTTTTTTTTTTTTTTTCTGGTACCTGGGATCAAACTCACGACCTAGCGCTTGCCAGACAGGCGCATATGGACCCAGGACACAGCTGTCTTGAGAGAAGCTGCAGGGTGAAGAATAAATCCCTGATAGAGACACACTACATACCAAGAGACAGGATGGTGACGTAGGCCGGCCGGTCGGAGCGCAGCAGGGAGTGCTCCCGGGCCTTGTTGAGTGAGGTCTCCTTGTCAAACACACCCTTCACTGGCCCCACCACAGACTCGAAGCCGTGCATGCGGAAGGTGAACGCCTTGTGGGGCTGGCTGTACCTGTACCGCTCCTGTAGAGAAGCAAGAGAAGGCTCCCAAGTCAGAAGGAGGGGCTTCTCTTTGGAGCCCCTGTACAGGGAGGGGATCTACGAGGAGACATTAAAACAGGAAGGAAACACAATTCCGGCGCAAGGCAACCTCAGCAGGAAAAGGATGCTCTTCCACGCTCACTGGCAAAGGACAAGGAAATAAAGTGCATTTTGCTGAAAGATCATCAACATGGTTCTCATCCCTTTCTTTACATCACTCTCACCAGCACACTTCCGCCTCCAACAAGAATCAGATATCTAACCAATGAGCAGAAGGAGGTCTGAGGTAGGCCCACCTTCCCCAGGGTGGACTCCAGGGGAGTGAGCTCACACCTCCCTCTGCACAGCCTCGCGGTGCCCAGCCCCACACTCCTGCTAGGAGTCCCTTACCTGCTCCTGAAACACCCGCTTTTCCTCGCCTGTGCTGGGTCGCACCACGTAGTCGGTTCTTCTGGAATACAGAAAATCTGAGTGTCCTAACAGGGCTGCAGGAGGGACACAGCCCTCCCGCTGCGCCAGCGCACAAAAACGTTCTTCTAACTATGCAATGACTGCAGAGTCTGCTGTCAGGCTCCTACCCAGCGATTCCTGCTGATGTTTCCACTAGTACTGGGTTCTTAGAAATCCAGGAAAACACTGCATCTTTACCTAGCTGCTAAGCAAGCCCAATCTAATAGCAGAAAATTCAGCCCCAGGGGAACAAAGGACTTTGAGCATCACAGATGGCGGGGAGATGACAGTCTCCTGCCTCCTAAGGACACTACTTCTCCCTATTACATGCATATATTTTGACACACTTGGTCTCTGTGCCGGAGTTCCAAAAACCTAACTACCAGGTGGGAGTGCAGCTCAGTGGTACAGCACTTGCCTAGCATACCAGGCCCTGAGTCTGACCCCCAGTACTGCAAAAAAATAAATCTAACTCAGAGCCACACCACACAAGAAACTCCAACATGAGACAACATGGAATCAAGAGCCCAACACTAGATGTCAAGGGATATAAACTAATGGAGGTCCTGTCGCTAACCGTTACCAACCCATATAACTCATTGTCCAGTTTGTCTGTGTGGCCAGACCAGATGAACCACCCTCAGACGGGACCCCAGGAGGCACACATCCGGAAAACAGTATGACTGCTGTAAGGCAGAGTATGTGCCCTCTCCCAGCCAGCCCATTCCTCGAGGAGCCTACACTGGCCCCCAAAGCTACACTGAGGTAGGTGAGCATGAACAGCCTCTTAGAAGCCCAAGGCCCAGGACAGCCCTAACACACTAAGACGTGTCAGCAGAACCACGGCAAGACTATAAAGCACAGCTTCCCAGGAAACCACCCACCATGACGGCACGGTACTCACACCCGAGGCACAGGGGTCGTGGCATCTGAGCTATCTTCATTTTCTTGCTGAAGAAAAGGAAAATGTTAACAGGTAAATGGACTAAAGAATTTCCAGTGATTTGAGGGCTCTAGTAACCCAATGAGCAAGAGCTGGTATTTCAAAAATCACACCTTACAGAAGGCCTGGTCTTTGGTCTCTAGCCATAGCTGGAACAGTGCAGCTAACTCTTTTTCATTATCCTGGGACTGACCTGGGGGAAGGGGAGACAAAAAGCCGGAAAGATCTAAGATGTTATGCAGAATCCCACTTTCTCCTTATCTGCTCTATGCACCCCAGAGACTGCATCAAGCCTGTAGCAATACAACGCCCACCCACTGGCTGTCCAGACCACCACTCCTGGACATCGCCTAGTTAAATCACTCCTTGGGTAAGCTCCTTCGCTGAGTGCCACTGTGTGCTAGGCTCACCTGTGCATTCTCTCTCCACCCTCAGGAGTGTAGAGTCAAGTGAAGAAAAGGCCTGTATTAAAAGCAATTCTAAAAGTGGTGGGAGTCACAGAGGATATCAGATTGACTGCACATGGAAAGTCAACCAGTCTGCTGGCTGGTGGAGGCATCCTGCACCCTGCACAGAAGCCAGAAGGCCCAAGCAGGAAAGAGCTTGACTCCTCCACCTTGAGACAAAAGCCCCCCTCCCCCCGCCCTGCATCCTGCTCCTCCCATATCGCTCTGCTCAGACGCCTAATGCAGCTTTTTGGTGCACAATGGTACCTAACGCTCCTGCCCAGGCTGGAAGGTACCACCTACACCTGCCTGAGTGAGAACGCAGCTGCACTTCCTGGGAGGTACTGAAACCTCACTCCACAGGACAACTCACCTTCTCCCTTCACCCCACGGGCCAGCACATACCACCATTACCAGCCACATCACACAACCTCCACTTCTCGCCTTTCCCCTCAGGACTTGCCCTTCTGGAAGCGCTGTTTCCCAGACAGTCAGCTCCCCTGCAGCCTAATAATCATCTCCCCCACCCTCCTCTACTTGTTTGGCATGAAAGCCGTTTTTCCCTGATCCTGCACCCCGGGGATTCTGCTCACTTCCTCACAGCCATGTCCTGCAGTCAGGAGGCAGAGGTAAGTGTCTCCTACACCCTGGAGGGCCTTCAGATCCTGCATTTCTCCCCAGTTCTAGAACTGTAAGTAAAACCAAAAGCCTGTTCCAAAACACCCCAGAAATAAACAAGGACGCGCAGACCACTCGCTGCTTAGCAAGGGCTCTGGAGGGGTGTCCGGGTCACGGGCCGCGATGCTCACCAGTGGGTCCAGACCACTGATGGTCTCAGAGCTGAATGGGATGCTGGGAGGGGAGGCCTGGTATGAGGGGGCAGGGCACTGAGGTGTGGCCGGGAAGGGTCCATCTCCTTCCCTCCTCTGCGGCCATGCCAAGAGCTGTTTCTCCTCCACCGTGGCACCCAGCCTTGGTGCCAGCCAACTATGGACTGGAAACCTCTACAAACTGTGAGCCAAAATAACTGCCCCCTCCTTTAAATTGTGAGTGTTGGGTATTCTGTCCCAGCAAGAAAGTCAATAGAACACAAAGATGTAAAAACCTACATGTTCATCAGTGAATGAATGAATAAAGAAAATAAGATGAACCATTACTCACCTTAGAACAGGAAACCCTACCACCTCCAACAATATGGGTGAGCCTGTGTCACGGCTCCTGGACAAACACTGCACCATCTCACTAACTGCAAGAGCATCATTCCAATAAAGCACTTCCCCATAGAGTCACTGCACCATCTCACTAACTAACTGCAAGAGCATCATTCCAATAAAGCACTTCCCCATAGAGTCACACTTGCCCTCTGCCCTCTGTGTCACTGCCACCTAACAAAACTCAAAACTCATTCGCTGCACTTCCAATTGGGCAGCTGAGGGATCCCTGAGAAACAAAACACACAAAGAGGCAGAGTACCACGACAGGTCTATGAGGAGAAACTGACATGGACAGCGGCCTGCCCATCCCCACACTGCCACAGGTCACCCTGCCCGCATGCTCCGTGGGAGGGCCTCACTCCCTCCTTACCCCTAACCTCCTTTACACTGGAAAATCAGCGGACCAAAGCGCCTGTAAGAGACTGACCAGCCCACTGCTGCAGCTCCAGTTTCGGCACTGCCTCCTGCCATCCAGAGCCAAGCCTGGATGAATAGGACGATGCCATCCCTGCTCTCCTGCACCTTCACAGTCCCACTCTACACACAGCCGTCCCGAAAACACAACTCATCCATTCTAAAAACTTCCTCTTCTGCCCATAAGTACTCTTACTCTTCCCCCTCCAGTTAAACTTGTAAAAAGAGCTGTCCAGATTCACTAGCTCTTTAACCAGCAATGGTGCTGAACACATTACAGTGGCGCAGGGAAAAGGAGCCTTGACTAACTGTAGCTGCAGATGTCCATGGTGCATGCAACAGGGCAGCAAGCCACCAGCTGCCTGTGGAAAACTGTACAGAACACGGCCCCGCTGGCTGACCTGCCTACTGCCTGGCTGCTCTGCATCATACTCTGAACATTAGTAACAGAAACAACCTAGTCCACACGGGCTTCCAATACTTAGTACCTGATCCCAAAAGAACCAGTGTGCAACCTGGTCACCATGCCTGGCTCCAGCTACCAGCTGGACAGTCACCGTGCACAGCCAGTATGAGGGACCTTCAGTTCATACTGTCTCTAACCCTCATCACCGAAGAGGAGTCACCCTTAACTAAAAATTCATGAAGAGCTAAGCATGGGGTACACACCTACAATCCCAGCTACTCAAGAAGCTGAAGCAGGAGGATCGCAAATTCAGTGCCAGTCTGGGCAACCTAGTGAACCCACATCTCAAAATCAAATTTAAAAGCCAGTGGGGAAGCAGCTCAGAGGTACAGCACCTGCTAGCAAGAGAGAGGCCAGGTCTCACACACACCCCTGACTCTACATCAGCAGATCTCATCTTTCTCTTAACAAACCTTTCAGCAACAGTGACATCCAATAACTGCCCCACTTTCCTCCTGTCTCCACAAGCCCTTGTCACATGCACACTGCACCCCACTGCCCCTCCCATGGAGCTGCTCGGGGCCTAGCTCTCAGCTCTCCGTGCTCCTCAGCTGATACTCAGGGGGACACAGCCTCACCTGTGTCCTTTACTACACACAGCTGGCCCTCTGTAGCCACAGGTATCTATCTGCTGATTTCAGTATAAAGCCAATACTGAATTTCCATCTTACTTCAAGTGGATTCTAAGCAAGGCTTTGTTTATTTAAAACAAAAATAAAGACCATGTTCCTTAAAAATAGCTTATCTGGGGCTATTCAATATCCTCAATAGTAAGGGCCATTTTCAGTAAAAATAAATAAATAAATAAATAACCACATGACAAATTAATCCAAAGCCACTGTGAGCTTAATACAAATTCTGACACTGTTATAAAGCAGCCCTGCAGCTGCTGCACAGTAGCAAGGCAATTCCGCTTCGGCTTAGGGAGCTGTGTGGGGAGGGTGTAGGGTGAAGACTGTACCAAAAGGGTACAAAACGTCTTGAAGCTCCTTCCCGGAGCAAAGCCAGGTCTAACAGGCCCTCTCTTGCCAGTCCCCTGTGTGGTACTGACTAGAAGGCAAAAGCAGCCTAGGGAAGGTGCAGGGAATGATGTGAATTACTTACCAAGCAATTTCCACTGTTGAGTTTTCTCTTTGAATTCAACGAATGGAGAGAAACTGGAAGGAACAGCTGCAAGAAGGAGATCACATGTACAAGGCACAAGGTCTCAGGGCAGCCAGCAGCTCAGAGCCCGTAGCTCTGAGCAAGCTGCTCAGTATTTCACGGGAAGGGACAGACATCATAGGTATGGTAGAACAAAAAGGGACAATGGACCAAATGAGCACGGTTGCCATTTACTGTTAAGAACTAGACAACAGAGGAAAAAACAAAACCTTACCTCGGCTTTCTCCAGCAAGATACTGCAGGGCAGGCAACACCAACTCAGCCCAGTTGGGGGCCGCAGAAAACCAGCTGTTGAGGGAACTGGCTGGAGATGACTGCCAGTCCAAAATGCGCTCCTCCAGCTGAGGGAAAGGAAAGGCAGGAGCCAGTGAGATTTCTTTCTTACATCAGCATCCTGGGATGTGCCGAGCAAGTTGCGTGCATTATCTGGTTTGCTTCAGTCCCAAGCGAGTTAGCTGTGGAGCCTAGGCCCTGCAGAGCTGCTTCTAAAGCTACAGACCATCAAAACTTTTGACAGTTTCAAACCTTCAATGTACATCTGACTTCCCCAAAAATCTTACCATAGGAAGGCTAGCCTGATTCTCCAGCAGCAAGATCTCTAACAGAAGAGAAAAAAAACTAGAAGATATCTCATTGATCCCAAGGCAAGGCTTGAGGTCTTCTAGGGGCCTGAGGAGGGAAGGAAACATAAGAACAACTACAAAGACCAAGAACACACAGTAGGTTAGTTCAGGGCCCCTGAGGCACTGGCAGTCACGAGAAAGGAGCACACGACACATTTCCCCAGCTGGTCCCTGGCAGCACTGGCAGGTTCGACACTCACAGCCAGCTCACATAGCCTCAGGAGACTGACAGCCCAGCACCCGCCCGCCCCTGGGGGCCCTGCTGCCCTCTTACTCTTCCTTTATAGCGGGTATTGCCAGCGGAGACGGGGCCTGTGAGAGAGCGGCAACCCCTTCGGTACCGCTCAGAGGCTCGGCCAAATCTTCTGCCTCTGATTTGATCAGCTTTATTTTCTTCTTCTTCCTTTCCTCTTTTTCCTTTGCTTTTTTTTTAAGGACAGCCAAGTCATATAACGCTGGGAAGTAACAGAAAGACACGTCACAAGGCTGCGTTTTCTATCAGGAAGTGAGGGGTCTTATATGCGCACTATTTCCCAAGACCCACCAAAGGCAGCAAATCTACGGATTTGTTTCTTTTTTACTTTGACACAGGGTCTTGCTATGTAGTTCAGGCTGGCCTTGAACACTGAGCAATCCTCCTGCCTCAGTCTCCTGAGTGCTAGGATTAAAAGCATGTAAAACCACACCTGGCCAGACATACAGATTTTTAACCTAACTCAATGAGTGAGTCAGGGTTCAATTTTAATATCTAATGACAGGCTGCATTCACTTCAAATTTATAAAGACAGTAACCAAACAAAGGTAACCAGCATGAAAGAGACACTGGCTTCATTGACTTTAGCCACACACAGGCAGTCTCATACATTTACCAGCAGAGTGAAGGCCACTCAGAAGTGACCAACAGTGTTTTGTTTTGTTTTGTTTTTTACCTGCTAGAGAGCCCTTCTTGCCAGCATTTACTCGGGTCATGATGTCACTGAGGGTCAAGTCCCCTGTCAAAAGGTCCGGGTGATCCTATGTGTGACAATCAGAGATTCAGTTATGGAGGCCAAAAGGAACAAAGACCAATGATGACTGTTAATGTACTTAACAGATACGATGCCTGCGGGAAGCACGCTGAAGTGCAGAAGTGCAGAAGGAAGGACTGCTGCTCGTCACCATGGTGCATGGGAGGACCCAGTTCAAGCCCCTGCTGCGTGAAACATACACTTCACACAGCTCTTCTGCATTCCTCATCTCATGTGCTCTTCAGGCTAAATCTCTTATATCTTACAAAGTCTAGGAACTGCACAATACTGTAGGGAGGGGAAAGGACAGAGAAAGCTCAGCTCGGCCCCAGCGTGGGGCTCCTGCCATCCTGCTGCTCTGCCTTGCACGGAGTGTCCTCTCTCCATTCTACTCTCTACCTTGGTGCCACTTCCCTTCAGGCGTGCAGAAAAACAGGACAAGCACAAAGAGGGACGGGCACAGGGTCAGCTCTCGGTCCTGGCATCTACTGCTTACTGAACCAAGTGTAAGCGCCTGCAGCTCTCTGGGCACCACTAACAAAGAAACTTCGAGATGCACTCATGTGCCAGGCAGTAGCGCAGAAAAGACTGAACAGGACACTGGTAAGCAGGCCTCATAAAGCCCCCACACCTGCTGCCTTCCATCCTTAATGCTAACCAGCCTGTGTCACTCCTGACCCTAATAACAAGGACCCCCAAGAGAGGTGGGGAAACCAGTTCCTCACCCACAACAGCCAAGCCAGACATTCAAACCCTGAGCAGCCACACCCATCCCCATCTTACTGGCTGATGTTTCCGCTTCTCATGATGCTTCTTTAACATTATCTTCAGGTCACTGTCCCCAAGTTCTATTTTATCTGAGAGAAAATGAACCAAACCACATGGACTAGGTCATTCACTACAGCAACGCTCTGATTAAACTCTTCCGGTCACCTGTGACATTCTTAGGCAAGATACTCCTGAGAGTCCCTTCTGAGTCCTGGGTACTAAAAGCACCAAAAATCTTTAGTCACGGGATCAGGACTTCCATTCTTCTATACACCAATAAACTACTTCAGTTACTCAGCTGGTCTAAATACACAGTGCAGTTTACTGACACTGTCTGCTCATTCCTATTCCAAACACAAATTATTTTTCCAGTCTCACAAACATTCTAAGGAATTACTATGGCTCTAGTTACTCCCTTTATTCTATTACTGAATTCTCCCCTAGGTTTCTACTTTAAGATTCTGCTCTTTAATACAAAATACAAGCTGACCAGTTCCTAAGGACACTTTTCAAAACAAAGAGACAACCTCCAGAAAGGGAAAAAATTTCTGCTAGCTACTCATCAGACAAAGGACTAACATCTACAATATATAAAGAACTCAAAAAAATTAGACCTTCTCAAACTTAAAGACCCAATCAAAAAATGGGCATCTGGCTGGGTTAGTGGCACACACCTGTAATCCCAGCACTTGGGAGGCTGAGGCAGGAGAATCACTGAGAGTTCAAAGCCAACCTGAGTTACATAGAGTTTATGGCCACTCTGAACTACAGAGTGAGACCCTACCTCAAAAAAACAAAAAGGGGTGGGGGAAGCATCTGAAAGGAACAGACACTTCTCAGGTGAAGAAGTGTAAATGATGTGTATCAACTAGTGATTTCTATTTATCTTCTTTTCTTGAAATTCTGTAATATTTCTACCTTTTTCCTATTTTTTTTCTCTTTAAAAAAATGAAAAAAAAAAAGTGCAAATGGCCAATAAATACATAAAAAATATTCAACATTGCTGGCCATTAGAGAAACATTTACCAGCAGAGTAAACAACACTGGGATTCCAGAACTCCAACAAGAATGGCTATCTTGAAGAAGTCAAATAACAAATGCTGGAGAGACTGCAAGGGAAAATGGTGTATGTATCAAGAGTCCATACTGCAGGTACAGTCAGTACCTCAAAAACTAAAGACAGGAATTCCTTTGACTCAACTATTCTCCTTTTATGTATCTTCCAGAAAGAGTAAAGATATATTACAGTGATACCTGCATAGCCATATTCAGAGTGGCACAATTCATAATAGCTAAATCCTAGAAGCAGCCTTTATGGCCATCAACAGGTAAATGGATTAAAAAATATGGTATTTAAACACAATGGAAGACTACTCTGCCACAAAGAAGGATAAACAAATTATGTGTAGGGAAATGAATGTACCATGAGACCAAGTTAAGTAAATCGGACACAAAGGTATGAATATCGCAGGGCTTCTCTTACATATGAAAACCAACACATGAATAAAGTCTAAAACAAAAAACAGGTAACAGGAAGTAAGGAGATGCCACTTTCTCAAATTGGAAGGGGATCCAGAGACAAACAGTGGGAAGGGAGGGAAAACAGATAAAAACATTAAAATGTGTTCTGTACATGAAGCCCCATGACAATATAATCTTTTCATACTGTAAACAGGTACTAATAAAAAATAAAATAAAATAAACCAGCGAGGAGGCAGGCCTATCTGCAGACGTGAGAATGTGGAAGGGTTCAAAGACTTCTCTGAATCACCTAATTCTAAAGAATGCTGCTTGGCTCCCGGCAGGTAAGAACCTGGTCCCCAGCCCCCTCTAAGGGACTTTCAGCTCTGCACCGCAGCTTCCCAGGACGGCGCAGACCAGGTCAGTTCTCACCTGCAGTTTTCATGTCCATGGTGGAAAGTGTGGGCACCACCCTCAGGGGTACCGCGGGGCTAGGAGAACGTGCTGGAGAGCTCGGAAGCCATGAGCTGAGATCTTCAAAAGAAAATTTTTCTTGTAAATCCAACGTGGCTGTGGACTCCAATAGGGGAGATTGGGTAAGTGGCCATTTAGGTTCAACAGGGCTAAGCCAACAACATGGAGGCCAGGGTTCCACATCCTTTCTGACCCTTCCCCAGACGAGCTGGAGCACACTTAGGTCACTTAAACGGCTCTTCCAGGAAGAGAGACTTCAACAGAGTGATGGGGTCGCATTGCAGCAGGCCAACAGTCACTACTACTCTCCTGTAAGGGGAAAAGCAGTTCTCTCAAGTGGTACAGTGGGGCCGCAGCCTACTGTGGAGAGACCCTGCCCTGCTGGGACTTGTTCAGGAGCTGCTCGTCTACCTCCAGGGACAGCCAGGACTCGCAGTCAGTGCTGCCCCACGGCAATGTCTCAGGAGCAAGGACAGGTTGACAGGTCCCACTCTCCACCCCCAGACAACTCAGGTGCTCCCTGCGGGGTGAGTGGCTACCTCTGGCTCCAATAACCCAGCTGCCCCAAGGGCTCAGGACACTCACCCTCTTCGTCAGACGACAGAGCTGTGTCACCACACTCCTCCTTCACTTCCCTCAAAACCTTCAGGTAGCGCTGCTGGGTCCGCCACTCCCGCTCCTCGGGGCTGCGGGACGGTGAAGGGCGCTTGTGTCGGAAGGGCAGGGCCGGGCCACTCCTGCGGGCCATCTCCAGCAGATCCTAGGAGGGCCAGAGCAGGCACGCGTCACCGCCAAGCTCACTCTGGGAAGACGGATGGATGCTCGGCAGGGCCACGGTAAAGCCCCTTCAGTGTAGGCAAACTCAACTCCCTCCCCTCCAGCACAAAGAAAGCAGCACACATATGACTAGGCATAAATAAAAAGGGCCCATACAAATTACAGATTAAGCATATTTTACCCAAAAACATGAAATCTGAGATGCTCTAAAACTCAGAACTTTATGAGCACAATGAGGCCCCCATTGCCAAACAAGCTCCACCCTGGGAGAACATTCCTAAACTGGGTTCGTTCGTTCGTATGTCTGTAGAGTCTCACATACTTCTGACACACAGACACAATGGGAGGCATAAAAACCAAACAGACACAAAAAGCACTGTAAATAAACTGTTTCTACCTTCACAGTGAGCACAAAGTGGTAATACAGTACAACTGTGCATAAACTACCATCCCTCACTGATCTGCACTTCTGTCTCCACGGTGCCTGCTCTGCGCTTCCTGGGGTCCTGTCCACAGCACCACTGCTGTTCCTCCTGGGCCCCACTGAGCACTGGCAGGGAGCGCACGGCAGCACAGCTCTGACCGACAAGGCCCAGCAGGCACATGAGATACTTCTGTCACTTGTTTGCATCTACAAGTGTGTATAATGTGAGGTGCGTTCGTAGCTGTGAAAGTTCACAGGTCAAATGTCCGTAAGCCGGGGACTCACAGTACCAACATAACACGGCAATGGAAAATTTCACACTTGACCTCGTGTTAGCAAGTGAAAGTCAAAATATATCCACACTAAAAAGTATGTAAAACTGCTTGTAGACTATGTATATAAGATGCAAGTGAAATATAAATAAATTCTGTGTTTACACTTGGGTCCCATCCCCAAGGTATCTTACCTTGTGTAAACAATATTCTAAACTTGAAAAAATCTGAAATCTGAAATCTTCTGGCTCTACGCATCTCAGATGAGAAATACTCAGGCTGTATTATGTGGTAAAAGTCCAATGTCTGAATAATGAAGTGCTCCAAAGAAAATAAACACTATACTAGACAACCAAGCGCTCTACTTCTCTACTGAAGCTTTAAGAACTCAGAACATTCTGCTCTAAGGATTAGCAGGCTGGAAAAACCCAGAGCTTAGCTCTACATTCTACATGGCCATCACAGCATTCGAGGCCTGTGCACACCTGCACATTAATCTCAGAGCATCCTAGTTTTCCTCAATAACCTTGTAATGGGTTTCTAATCCATCTGTTTATCTCGGTAAGTTTTTTGCTGTTTTTTCATTTGCTTATTGTGGTGCTGGGGACAGAATCTGTACATGCTAGGCTTTCAGGAAGCACTTTCTTTTCATGTTTTAACACCTCTGAAATCAGAGTACATTTTAAAATTGATCATAAAACAAAACACGTAATTTAATTAGCAGCATGTCTGTCTTCACAGTATCTTCTGTGTTTGCATCTAACTTCCTTAAGTCCTGACACCCATGAGTTCACTGGCCACACCTTATACCCAGTTCTTAGTACTACTTACACTCCGGGAAGCAAGAATATGCTTCAGCAGCCGATGGAAATACTGCTGCTGAGAGCTGAGGTATCTCTTGTACTGTGACTTGAAGCACAACTGCCGGTATTTGACCACCTCAGGGTTAAAGTATCCATCTTTAAAAAAAGAGGTACAGCTAGATATGTGTCTGTCAACATATATTTAATATGAAATTATAGTAAAGAACTAAATAGAAAAGTAAATACAAGAATCAGGAAAGAGAACCAGAATTAAAAGAATGCTTAAAACAACAATAATAGTTCAATTAACTCTGATAATTGCAATAACCACGTTAAAACTAACACTATTGGGCTGGGGATAGCTCAGCAGCATAAGCGCCTGACTGTAGGACAAGGTCATGAGCTCACTCCCCAGTACCAATAAGTAGGTATAAATAAGTAAATAAAGCTGAAACTGTTAGCTGGGGGTGGCAGCACAAGCCCATAATCCCAGCACTGAGGAGGCTGAGGCAGGAGGATCACTGTGTGTTCAAGACCAGCCTGGGCTGCAAAGTAAGCTCAAGGCCAGCCTGAACTGCAGAGTGAGACCCTGTCTCAGAAAAACAAAAACAAACAAACAAAAACAAAAGCTACAACTCAAATACAGCACTAATGAGAGTGAAATATACAGAAATTTCAGCCTTCAGCTTCATTCTTTGTCCATGTCCTCACCGGGCTACCGAATTATTTGGTGGAAGCACTCTGCCCTTACACAACCCTTCTAAATCCAGTGAGGTTTCCCTCACTCTACTCCACAGGCAAGGAGACAGGGTGGTCCCAGCTGAGGCCCCAGCGTGGGTGAAACAGATCTTTGCCAACCACAAAGGAAAATTCCTCTTTAATAATCCATTAAAAGAGAAAACGCATGCCTATAGTCTCAGCTACCTGTGAGACCGAGGCAAAAGGATGACCTGGGCCAAGCAAGATCCTGTCTCTTAAAATTTCTCTTTAAGAACAAAGAAAAAAAAAAAAAGTAGGGGTGGGGTGGGCACATGCCTAGTGTGCAAGAGACCCTGGGTTCAGTACCCAGCCCCACAAAGCAGGAGAGGGTGCCGATTTTTAATCCTTAAAATGAGAGATCTGAAATAATAATCCTTCTTGCTCCAGTCTCAAGCAATCGTAGAGTTGTCCACTTTACCACCACTTAAGCTGTTCTACTATTTCAGGGCATCGTACTAAGACATCACCCAGAAATGGGGAGATACAGGCTTCTTCCACTCCTCTCCATAAGACAGGGGGCAGACCATGACTTAAGAATAGTCCCAAATCACTCTGCAATGCCTGAAGTAATAGTTCATTCAAGCAAGAATCACCTATGGAAGCAAAACTTTAGGTAAGACAGGGCTTTAAAGAAGCATGATTAGTACAAGATCCCAAGTATCTCCCCACAGATTGCTTAATAATAAAGGAATACAAGCACCTTTGCCATCAGAGGTGTGGCAAACATCACTTAACAAAGCAGTCACACTTGGCATAACCAGAAATGGAAAACTGACACCAAGTGCCCCCTGCGGTGACACAGCTGGAAGGGTTCTCCCTACACAACATCCTTGCCAAAGCCCTGGACACAAATCTAATCATGGAGCAATAAGAAGACGAATTCCCAGAAAGCACAACATTTTAAAGTTCAGGTGTCTTGGGCCCTACAAAAATGCCAGTGTCTAGAAATAAAAAAGCCAGGGATACTCAATTCATAGAGCTCTTAAACCCAAGCAATGCATAAAACCTCAACAAACCCTGGATTTAAACAGCAACTTACAAAGGATATTTCCAGAACAATTAAGAAAATTGCAACATGGAATATTTTATGATAGTATTTGTTCAATGGTACATTTCTTGGCATAGGAGTGTATTTATCTGGAAGAACTGTTTGGTAAAAGATACACATGCTTGGGCTGGGGATTTAGCTCAATGGCAGAGGTCGAGGGTTTGCTCCCGAGTACAAAAAAAAAAAGGATATACATGCCCAAAAGATTGGTGCTGAAAGATCATCTTTCTCTAGGGTAAAAAAAAAGGGCAAGCTGTTTATTTAATTTTAGACTTCTCATTAAGAGCACTTTTGGGATGCTGGGACGGTTTTATTTCCTGTTGTGGGTGGTAGTTACACAGCTGAGTTTATATTAGGTATTTTCTATTTATGTCAATAAAATTTTATTTAAAAAGAAATAGTGTAAGCAGCAAAGAATTACCCAAAAGTATTCTGGGCTGGCTTAGCTTTTGGTCCACAAGAATGAATAAAATAAAACAAAAGGCACATAGCATCAGAGAACGTGTCCCCACCCTCCACCTTATCACAAACAGAAAGCTGAGCCACAGACCTCGGAAAAGCTTCTGGGCGATGTGCAGAGGGTTTCCAAAGCGGAAGTTCTCCCCACTGAACAGGGCTAGGATGAGCTCATTCTGCTGCTCCGTGCCGTCTGAGGGAAAGTGAGGCAGAAACTGCTGGAGGTGCTTACGCTGGGAGTCACTTAGTACTTCCTGCCATGTTGAGAGGCTGACAACATCAAAGAATATCTCAGGCTAGGAGGGTTTGGGGAAAAAGCAAACAGAAAAATAAGTGCTTCAGTTTGTGGGTGTAGGAAGATATAAAAGAAAGCTTACCTCTCATCATCTCTTAAGTGTACAGTACAATGGTTTTTAAGACATTCACAATTGCAGCGCAACCACCATTCCACCCCGAGATTTTTTTTTTTTTTTGGTCTTTTTGAGACAGGATCTCACTACACAGTCCAGGCTGGCCTTGAGCTCCCTTTGTAGTCCAGGCTGGTCTCAAGCTCACAACGAGTCTACTGCCTCAGCCTCCCAAGTGCTGGGATTACCATTCAAGATTTTTAAACAAGGGCTGGGGATTTAGCTCAGCAGCATAAGAGCTTGCCTTGCAAGCGCGTGGTCATGAGTTCGATCCCTGGTACCGATAAGAAAAAAATTGGATTTTTAAACAGACTAAAATTTGCAATGATCTTTACTCAATTCTCAAACATATGACACAATCTTGCATCTAACAGTAAATATTACTGCAGAGGAAAACTATCTCAGTACAAAGAATGTCATTTGGAAAACACCTGCCAACAAGGGTATGACGGTAAACATCTGAAGTTACCTCAGACTGAGCAGCAGAAAAGAGGAACGAACAGGGGCAAAGGACCAGAGCCGAGATCACTGCTGAGCGTGAGAGCAGCCGATGGGGTTCGAGTTTAACTCCCAGCTACACACACTGAGAGGGCAAGGGAACAAACGTGCCACCTTCACATGGTGTAAGAAGTGAGAGCGTGTGCAGAGGCCCAAGAGTCAGGAAAGGCCGGCAGAGCGAGACATTTAAGGTAAGTCAAAAAGACAAAGAAAGGAAGATGACAGGGGAGTTAAATTCTTAGAGAAAAACCATAAAAACAAAGGAAAGGGTAAGCAGGGACTGGTGGAAGACAGAAGAAGACAGAGAAAGGACACACAGGGCTCAGATGGCACTGGTGCTGTCACCTTAGGTGGGGGACACGTGCATGTTTTCCCCTTGTTTTTGTTTTGTCTGTGTGTATCTCTGTTGCTGAGTTCGTTTTTTTGTTTTGTTTTGTTTTGTTTTGGGGGTAGTTTCTGAGATGAGTATCTCATTATATTGTCCAGGCTGGTCTTGAACTCATGAGCTCCAGTCCCACCTACTGAGTAGCTGAAAATACAGGCATGGACTATAATATATGGCTTGCATCCATGTTTCATTATTGGTTAAAGTGTATGCACGGTCTATCCCAAAAATGTATTCTCACTTCAGCAGTTTGCCGTACTAATATATGGAATTTAACGGCCACCCCTGTAAGCACCTCTTATAATTGTAGAGGTCAAAGGTAACTTGTATTAACCCCATGATGTCACCATTAATTTAGCATTAAAATATTTATACAAGTTTTTCTTTTGTTGATGTGTACATGTTTCGCTAGACTGCATATGCACTTCGTAAGCTCTTTTTACGAGTATATGTTTCAGTGAAAACAGTTCAGGCAATGTCTGGCTAGAGAAACAGCAGAGAGGGTGCGGGAGGCAGCATACATCAGGGAGAAGCACTGTAAACTGTTGAACAACTGCTAACTTAGTCCTAAGGACACAGGGAAGCCGTGGGAAGGCTTAAGAGGAAATAATAAGAAATCCAACCTGCTTCTGTACACGAATGTATCAAAAGCAGCTCAAACTCAATGTCCAAGCACTTTCGCAGCAAACCCACTTTCGCACTCCATTTTACTGCTAGCATCTAACTCAGTTTGTGGCAGAGTAGATTCTTAATTTTTTTTTAAAATGCTGACTAAATGAACTATATACAGAGATTTTCTTGTAAGAGTAATCAAAGAAAATATGGACAGGACTGGGCAACACAGCTAGACTCATCTCAAAAAAAAAGATAGCAACTATACATACCAATACAGCATAACTACTAGTACAGGTGGGAGGGTCAGAGAAGCACACAATGGTGGCTTCCGTTTTACCTATAAATGTACTATTAAAGAAGAATCTAAACAAACATGACTAAATGAAACAATATCCTAAAGCAGGGTGATGCACAAAAAACTGCTTATTACAGTCTACAGCTACCTGTACGTCCCGAATACAGCAAATCAACAAAAACATATGCTTAAATCAACGTTTTCACATACACAGTGCCTTGCACATAAACACTTAATAAATGGAAGCCACCACAATAACAATGATCACACATCTTGCTCCTGAACAGAGTCAAAAGCACCTTGAAATCCTATCACGGGACATGTACTAATATTTGACCAGTGGGGTTACCTTGTGGATAGGCGTAGTATGTCAGGGTTTTGTTTATGATTCACCACAGGACAACCATTTTAAAATAAACACATATGTATTTCTGCTCTTAAAATACACACTTTCTTAAATTAATGAAAATTATCTTGTTAAAAATAGAGCTTATATCACACTACCACGTTATTCTGCCACATTATTAAACAGGCAGACTGTGGCTTGTATCTTCTTCAATCAGAATACTAAAGACACTACAATTTAAAAAAAAATAAGAAATTACTCTGAATTTTTTTTCTTTTCAAGACAGGGTCTCGCTATGTAGCCCAGGCTGGCTTCAAACTTGTGGCAATCCTCCTGCTTCAGCCTCCAGAGTGCTGGGATGACAGTCACATGCCACCATGCCCAGTCTTTTGAAATATTTTTTTAAAAGGACAAGAATCACAAAAGACTGAAAGCTTGCAGACTGAGAATGGTTCTTCCTCAAGGAAGCTGGCAGAGGAGCAATGCTTCTAACACTACCACTTACATCCTCCAGCAGGTCTTCGGGCAGGCTCACCCTGGTGCCTCCCAACAGGCAGTCCTCCATAATCCTGGTGCCGTGGCCATCTCCACACGGACCAAGCTCCAGAGGGTCCGTCAGCATATGATCCAAGGAATCCATTGCTGCTCCTCCACAGTACCCTAAACAAATGCATTTTGAGGCAGAAAGAAGAAATCTCAGGCATGTGGTTGATACTAACACTCTTCTAGAAAATATTCAACCTCCAATCTATCCTTACATCTTACCCTTCTTCCCTAAGGTAAGCCATTCCCCTTCATTTCCACACTGCATTCCCAGTAGAATTTTTAAATCTTCCCTAGTATGGTTCTTTTCTCAAAATGCATCCATAGTAACTCCTAAATTCATAAATGTTTTCATACTCTCATTTTACAGAAGCATAAAATGAAACACAGAAACTAAATGATAAGCAGATGAGTCGATAATTTATAGTCCCCAGGTCAATAATCTCTCCAATATTAACTTCATTAATAGTTGCTGTTTTAACAATTCTTGTTAGAAAGTCAGAAATCCACATACATACTGGGAAAGCTCAGACATAACAGTAACAGTCACTCAGTTATTTCATGAAGACCGATTAAGTCCCAGACCTTTCATAAACCTCATCTAATTCTCACGGAAGTACTTAGTTCACTGGTTCTAAAGATAATAAAATTGAGTCAAAGTAGGGAAGTAGTGAGGTGCATGCCCATGATCCCAGCACTTGGGATGCTGAGGCCAGCCTGGGCTACACGATCAGTTCAAGGCCTCCTCCCTCCAAAAAAACAAAGCACCTAAATAATCTGCTGAATCCCAGAGGCAGTACTGAAACTCAGAGCTGCTTGCCTGCAAATCCATGTCCTTAACATTTATATACACAACACCTCTTCCATAAACTCTCAACTTAAATCATAAGAAGAAATATTCTTAATACGGCTTTATTGATCTACATAAGCTCCAAAGGCCCCAACCACCTGGCCACAACACCAGTAAAGTCAGTGGCTGATCTTAGTAACCACATAAAGTGCTATTTTTCTCCTTCCTATAAAAATCGAACACTGCTGATCTCCATTAGAAAAGTACATCCTGAAACATTTTCAGAGTGCATCTCGCAAAGCTGATGGCTGGAAGCATCAGCTTCCAGTGTACAGTGTACAGTAGAGAAGAAACGGCACAACAGCAACACTACCACATGAGGCCTGAACTCGATCCTCTACAAACTTAGTAAATCCTTCCCCGTTAGCTCCTACTCCTACTAAATGGGCTAAACAGAAAGAAAAACGCACACAAAAACCGAAAGAAAAAAATGGACTCGGTCAAAACACAGATCTTATCCCACCGGGTGTCAATTTCCCTATTCGTAAAATAAAAAGACTTTGAGCCAAGTCCTCCCTACTACTAATTCCAATCTTGAAATTCTGCGATGAATAATCTCCATTAAATTTATTTCATTTAATGTAGGTACTTCTCCCAAAACTTTTAAATCATAAAAAGCACACTTGTAACACTACAACTAAAATGAACACCTTTCCACAAAACTATGTCCAGTCCTCTTGAAGAGGTTTCAGGTGTAGGTAAAGATGTCGCAGTAAGATCAGGGTCAGATCAAGGCAGCTGGGTGGTTCCCAAGCGGCAGAGCACCCAGCTGGCAGCACATGATGGGAAGCGGGTGTCCGCCGGATACCTAAGTAACTTAGGCAGGTGAGAAGACACGGCATGAGAAGCAGGATTCCACCTTTAAAACAGGTGGGGGAAAAAACAACACAGAAGTAATCTGATGCTTAGAAGAAAGTCCTCTTAGCAGAACTGGCACAGAAGGGACTAACAACTGCAAAGTGAGCGTCCTTTCTGACACCTATGTACACAGTGTCCACAACCTGTTCACAAGTTTCCACAGCCACCGAGGATATGCAGCTCAGTTTCACTTATTCCAGTGACACCCGTGGCCCAGGTGCTGTCCTGAATAAGCTCTCCAAATGCATAAAGCCAGCAGCCAGCCAGGAGCTGAGCTCCGGAAGCTCTGGGTTTCCACGCCTCGGAGAGTCCTGGACTTCGTCACCGAAAACCACAGAGCCCTTCCTCGGAGCCTGTCCTCTGCCATGGGTGGACCTTCCCTCCGAAACCCTCCTCGAACACCAACGCGGCTCGAGGCCCCACGCCCGCGGCCCGGCCCGGCCCCACGCGTCGGCCCGCGCAGCCCACGCCCGCCCTTCCTCCACGCGTGCCTGCCCCTAACCTTCCCCAGCCGGCCGCCCGCTCCCACGCCCAGGGGCGCCAGGCGCCGGCACCCACCCCGCCGCGCGTCCTTCCCTCACGCCCCCGGCCCACCCTCACCTGGACTGGGGTAGAGGGGCTCCCGGCCCACTACGCCCAGGGCCTCCGCGACGCGCTCGCCCCCGAAGGCGTCAGTGTGCGTGCACGCTCTGAGCTCCGGCGGCGGAAGGGGCGGGGACTGGGCGGGGCGGTGCTGGTGGGTGGGGATGTTGGGCGGGGCTGTGTCTGGGGCGTGGCGTGGTGGGGAGGTGACGGGCGGGGCCGAAGGCGGTGCTGCGCAGGTTGGGCTGCTTGTGGGTCGCCGAGGCCTCTGAATGCTGACCGTTTGCAGTGGTTCAGGAGCTTCCGGAGGGCACAATGATTCGGTTTTGTTTCCGACCACAAATCATGGCTCTGGAAGCAAACGTTTACCGAGAGCATCCAGGCTCCGGGCATTTTGCTCACCACCTTCTGTCCGCTCTCTTGGTACTGCAGCCGCAGACATTATGCACGAATGGTGCCATTGTACTGTGGAGGAAACGCGGTTTCTTGAGTTTCGGTGGCCCCTGTGCCACCGAGTGGTAGCCAGGAGTGCTATTTTTCACCTGTAATCTCAGCTCTCTGGGAGGCGGAGACAGGAGTATCACAAATTCAATTTCAGGCTGGGCAATCCAGTAATTTAGCAAGACCCTGTTTCCAAGTGAAAATGGAAAAAAAGAATTGGGAGTGTAGCTTAATGAAAAGTTTCTGGGTTCAGTACCTAGAGAAAATTTTATTTAGAGCAGTTTTTGCTTCATAACAAAACTTAGCATAGTGATTAGAGATTTCTTTTATCATTTTTTTGTTTTTTTAATTTTTGGAATCAAGGATTGAACTCACAACCTCATGCCTGCCAGGCAGGCGCTTGTGCTGCTGAGCTAAATCTCCAGCCCTAATAGGTGGTTTTTGTTTGGTTTTGGTTTTGGTTTTTTGGTGGTACTAAGGATTAAACTCGGGGCCTTACGCATGCTAACTAAGCACTCTACCACTGAGCTACATCCCCAGCCCTCAATTAGAGATTTCTTGCCAGGCGTGATGGCACATGCTTGTAATCCCAGCACTGGGGAGGCTAAGGCAGGAGGATCACCATCAGTTCAAAGCCAGCCCAGGCTCTATAATGAGTTCAAGGCCAGCCTGGGCTACATAGCAAGACCTTGTCTCAAAAAAAAAATTGTAAATCTGACTTACTATATCCCACTTTCCCCCCCACATACATGGCCTCTCCCTGATAGCAAAATCCCCCAACAGACTGGTACACTTCATCAAACTGATGGATCTACACTTTTCATCATTCTTATCCACATTTCAAATTACACACCTTCACTGCCCTGCAAACATCCATGCTCCACCTGTTCATCCTGTCTCTCCACTACTCCAGGAGACCTCTGTTTTGTTGTGGCTTTTTTTGTGTTTTTGTTTTTTGTCTTGGTACTGAAGGTTGAATCTAGGCCTTCACACTGAACTACGACCCCATCTCCTTTTTGATTTTTATGTTGAGGTAGGATCTCAGTAAATTGCTAAGTTGCCCAGGCTGAGTTTGATCTTGCCATGCTCCGGCTCCAGCATCCCAGAGTGCTGGGATTATAAGCCTGCACCCTAACACCTGGCTACTTTTTTTTACTGTCTACATAGTTTTACCTTTTGAGGGAGGTGTTTTTTGAGACAGCTTCTCGCTATGTAGGTGAGGCTGGCCTCGAATTCAGTGATCCTCCCTCCCCAGCTTCCCAAGTGCTGGAATTACAGGCACGTATCACCATGCCTGTCTAGTTTTGCTAGTTTTGCCTTTCTCAGAAGGAAATATTTGAAACCATTCCATATGTAGTTTTCCTTTCCTTTCCTTTCCTTTGTGTGTGTGTGTGTGTTGTATTGGAGATTGAACTCAGGGCTAGGCAAGCACTCTATCCCTGAGCTACATCCCCAGCCTCTTTTGTCTTTTTAATGAAAAATAGGGAAAGTCTCTTGGAAATTTTCCAAGAGCATCTCTAATGTCCAAAATTCCATCACAGTTTACTCATCTCTCTACAGATATTATCCGTAAACTTACTCAGTACCACCCCCAAAGCATGGTTTCTTCGCTCTAGAAATGAGGAAACCACCGGAAGGGCCACTGCAGCCCATGGATTCATACAATTAGAGATGAAACAACCTTAGCAATCCTTGGTCCCAAGTCTTACCCTATACTGGGGAAGTTGAGATAAGGTGACCAAGTGATGGCACGATACTCTGATCTGCTCCATGCCCTTCTTACCCACCTTTAGGGCACCTACCTGTCAGCTAGTTTTTTTCAGCTCTTTCCTCTGGTCCATCTGTTCTCAATTAATATCTGGCCCTTTGGAAACCCACGCACCTCCCTCTGGCAAGGACATGCCCCTCTTTGCTTCATTCATAATCTTCACTAGGAGGTTTGCATTTGCCATGGGTGTATTTACCCCCATTTTCTATTGTGGTATCTGGGGCAGGGCAAAGGGAGCATGCCAACTTTCTACATATGTAATATTATGCACTATTCCCAGCTGCTTTCCAAACTGATGCTAGGAGGTTTAATTGGCTTCTTTCACTTTTATGCATTTAAATTTTCTCCATGCCTTTTCATGGATAGAGCGCTTCTCTGTAGCACTGAATAATACTCCATTTTCTGATGCACCACAGTTCATTCTCCTCCTTGAAGTGTACAGTTGAATAGGCAGAAAACAGCCCAGGTTCTTATACAGGACAATGAAAGAATTGCCAAATACCTCACAGTATGCAGCAAGTAGCTACATTTATTGAAATTCATGGAATGAGTTGGGCGTGGTGGCTCATGCCTGTAATCCCAGCACTCGGGAGGCTGAGGCAGGAGGATCGTTGCGAGTTTGAGACCAGCCTGGGCTACAAAGTGAGCTCAAGGCCACCCTGAACTGCATAGTGAGACCCTGTCTCAAAAAGACAAAAAAAAAAAAAAAATTAAGAAAAAAGAAAAGAACAGCAATTCATGGAATGGTAGCAGTGGGAGGCAGAAGGGTGGAGGAGAAAGGGAGGAAGAGGTGGCAGGCAGAGCTGTGGTGGTGAAGTTCTCAGGGAAGGAGCTGGTGGTGGTTTGAGGTTGTCGTGCCACGGCTGAGCTCAAGGCTGGTGTGCGGGCTTGCGGGCTCCTGGCTGTGCTGGGCTCAGGAGGAGGAGCAGGAACCCTTGAGAACTCAGCTTCCAGGACTGAATGAATCAGATGCCTCTAACCCACTGTGGTCAGACACCTCTGACTCCAGGTCCCTCCCGTGCCTTCTGTCACTGGTATCCGAGATCTGCCACTTCAGGTACCTCAACCTCCTACACGTAAACACGGGTAACTTTTAGGGTGGTGCTGTGTTTATGTTAAATGAAGGGAAGGGAGTGGCTCCTTCAACTTTCCTGGAAAGGCCTTGTAACTGTACTAGAAATACAGCTGACTGCTTCCGGCAATTTGGCAGTTAGGGGTAAGATGCTACCAATGCCCACATGCAGGGTTTTGTGTGGACATAGTAAGTTCTCAATTTCTTTGTTAAAACATCCAAGAGGGTTATTCCTGGGATGTATACAAAGAGTATGTTTAGTTATATAAGAAACTGCCAGAGCTACACAGCCCTTCATGTGCCAGCGGCAGCCATGCCAGCCAGGGAGAACCAGGAAGGAAGCTATGTAGCTCCCTGGGCACCAAAGGCACCCCTATAGATGGGGGAGAATTAGGAAGGAGGCCATGCCCCCCTCCCAAGTAACCAGCTGATTCAGAGGAACACAAGCCGAGATGATAACAAATGAAGCAAAGAAATAACCTAACGTGTATTATTTGATTGACTTTGCAAGCCCAAAGCCAGTAGTCTGAGCTACTACTTAGAGATTAACAATATGCAATATAGTAACTATTGTGGATTTCCTACTGTCCCATCACTGTTTTGTTCATTTTATTGTTCTATTTATTCCCTATAAATAAAGGCCAGACTGCCTTTCAATGTGGCTGTACCACTGTGCATTCCCACTAGTAAGTAGCAAATGAAAGTTCTTGTTTCTCTACATTCTTGCCAACATTTTGTGTGATTATGGTCCCCGTCAGCAGACCTTCTAACAGCTCTGCAATGGTATCTAATACTGTGTTCATTTGCACATGATGACATAAAATGTGGAACATCTTTTATGTGCTTCATGTCATTCATAAATATTTTTTCCTGAGGTGTCTAGTCCACTTTCTAGAAGAATGGATTGCTTTATTATTATGTGTCCTTTGTATGTTTCAGATAATGTATACTCACATATTTCATTGTCAGAGTGCTACAATAAATGAAATTGTTTTTAACTTGTTTCCTCTTATTCATTGCTGATATTTAAAAATGATTGACCTTTGTATGTTAACCTTTTACCCTGCAACATTCTCTCAGCCTAGCTCACATAGGAAGGAGCTACAGACAGGACTGCACACAGATCTGTTGCTTTGCTTCAAAGACTACTACACATTGGCTACTACACACCTTGGCTGGACCCATTCACATTTCATAAAGCCAGTCATGGGGGAAGAGCATTTCCATAGTCAGCTCTTTGTCAGTACATGGAAGTAACACAATGGGGAAGCAATATGGAGGCAAACCTCGCAGGAGGAGCTGTCCTGGTGGTGCTCCATAAGCGTAATTTAGCAAGACCCTGCCTCAAAATAAAAAAGGGCTGGGGATATAGCTTAGTGCCAAGGCCCTGGGTTCAATACCTAGTACTTCAAGAAAAAAAAAAAAAGTCATATTTATTTATTTATTTATTTATTTATTTATTTATATCAGGGATTGAACTCACAATCCCACACTTGCCAAGCAAGGACTTGTGCTGCTGAGCTATATCCCTAGCCCCAAAGTTGTAATCTTTAAAAGAAAAAAGTTTAACCATTTCATCAGATCTTGTAGTTTCAAGCACACAAACAAGAAACACATTTATTAAAAAAAATATTTATTAATTTTTACACCTGCTGGGTAGCACAAGACTATTCACACTGTGACTCACTGGATGTACAATAAATGTTCACATTTAAATAAAGGATAGGGTTGACATTTTCAACCAATGGGTCAGCTTTAGGGTCTCATGAAGTGCTTTTTATTTTTTTTTTAGACTTAGATATCCTAAGAGTTTTCTGAAAGGATAATTCCAGGTCAGAAAGGAATTCAATAACATCAAAGAAAAAGTTTTTCCAGAAGAACAGGGATTTTACATGATGAAACACTGTTTCTCTGGGTACAAATCAAACAATAAAAATGCAGAGTCTATGTCCAGCTCACTCCAAAATATGCACATTGCACTGAGTCAAGTCCACAGCGCCAATGAGTCCTGGGAGAGGCCACAACATAAACACTGGCTATGCGTTTCCAACACTGGGTCTTCAGAGGGATGATAATCTGCCATCTACACCAATCCAAGTCGTTATGAAAATCCTCTGCTTTGGCATTCACGTGCACAACCCCTGATCCTCACACGGCGTTACTGGCGCAGAACCAGGGCGCTGCTCTCTGGGGATGCTAAGTTAGCTTCTGGGTCTGCACTGAGACTGCATGAAGACCAACGCGGGAAAACATTTAGCAGGGAACAGGACACTCTTCCTCAATATTTCCCTTGGTGTATTCTAAGACTTGAAGTAACTGACATAAAACAAACATTCTACTCAGTGATAGATTTTGATTTTAATCAATAAGTTATTCCTGAGAAGAGGGAAAGAATTCTTGCTGGTTCAAATGAAAAAGAACATAATTGGGCCAAATTTAAGTTATGAAAACAAAAACTGGACCTTTGGAAAAGTCTCGTGTCCTTTGCCCTAGCAAGTCTTTCTCAGCTGGACACCAGGTTATTTATAATTAGTAATTTGTGGGAGCTTTGGAACCACCATCTGCATTCTGTGACTCAGGGACAGTATTTTCTGCTGAAAATATTGGTGTCACCTCTATGTCACCAAAGATATAGGGTCCATGTTCAGTTTCTGCACTTTTGAGGTAACTTTTTCAAGTTCTCTCGGTGCCCAAATTTCCAGATGTAAATGAGGTCTCAAAAATAAAGTGCAAGATCTACATATTAGTAAAGTTATTCTAAAAGAATTGTTTCCTTTTCAGAATGGCATTTTCATCATACATGAGCTAGTACATTTTTTAATTCATAGAACCAGTTTCTACTCAGAAAGATAAACAAAATAAATGAGTTACCTTCATTTGAAAGGAATTTGAGTCTTTCTGATATGGAGTGATAAATTCACTATACATTCACTATACATTATTCTAAAAATGCATGTCACAAAAAGCTTTCAAATGTGTACTGACTTTTGAAATGTTTCCTGTGTGTACAATTTGTACAATTGGAATGTACAATAAAAAGAAGGGAAGCATTTTCCCCACTGGATTCATAGTAAACAAGACTCCCAACCAGGAACACATACAGCACGAACTAGTGTCACAAAGACATTCTGCCCTCTCTGCTTATACTGTAATATTCGTAAGACTTGGATGGCTTCCAGACCCTTCCATGTACTATAAACGGTCCCCACACTTTTCCCCATAAGTGTGAAGTTGGTCATCTTACAAAAAGACCCAGATGAGTTACAATATGTTTAAAGTTGAAAGTGTTTAGAAATAAGGAAAGCCACCTTTCCATCCAACTGTAAAGAATGTTCATTTTAAGACAGCGTTAAAAGTACTAAAATACACTGAATGCTGTGAGCAATAATTAATGTAGGTGCTGGAGTCCCAGCTCAGGGCTGGAGCGTGTGTGAGGCCACACACACACACACACACACACACAGAGGGAAGGAGGAAGAAGAGAAGGTAAAGTACAGTTAAAAGCACAGACAGGACATAGTTTCAGCACTATCGGTGCATGTGTGTATACACTAATATTTCCTTTTGAATACAACCACAAACAGAGGATGGGAGGAAAAGCTTTCATGTTTAAATTCTGCTGACATCACCTCTTCTCTTTCGGAAAAATCCACCCTTATGGAGTAACAAAGCGCGAACTGTCAGAATATTAAGATCTGCCCCGCTCTGCTGAAGGCCAGCACCCGTGCAAAGCACTGCGGACTGCCCAGCAAGTTTCCAACACAGAAAAGTTTTGAAAATCATAGTGACATCCCTATAGTGCCAGCTGCTTGGAAGGCTGAGGCAAAAGGATCCCTTGAGCTCAAAAATTCCGGGCCAGCCTGGGCAACATAGCAAAACTTCTATCTCAAAAAAAAAAAAAAAAAAAAGTCAACCATCTGAAATTTTTAAATATCAGTTTTTCCTTCCAAATACCTCTGTCATACTTTGTCTCATCATTTTTACTTTCTCACCCAGTAAACTCAAACTCACAAGAAAAAGCAGCGCTGACCTAATTCACAGCCCTGAAACGCCCCTTCTGCACAGGTGCCAGGGCCAGAACTCCAGAGTCCAGCGACCGTGCACTCGGCACATCCCGCCTGCACTTTGGTATGAACACAATACACCACTTAGTATTTCCACACAGGGAAAGTAAGGCTTATTAGTGAGTTAAAAAACCAATCCAAGAGCAAACAAAGCTTCTCCATCCTGAAATCTACCTTCCCCTGAAAGATTTCCATCCTGTGGCAGAAACCCCAGCGTCTGAGGGGTCCATTTGGGAAAGATGACCTCGGCAAAGCCCACCCTGCTGGCTGTGTGGGTGTCCAAACTGCAGTTTCCAATCTCTTGAGTGAATAACTAATTTTAAAAAGAGGTCTAAGTGTTAGAAGTTTTAGACTTGTAAACAAAAAAAAGACAGGACCCGCGCTGACTATGCTCCAGGAGAACAGCTATGGTTTACTGAGGTGGACTTCGCCGCTCCCGCTCCCGTTGGCAGTGGCCGTGATGATGTACTGCGTGGGCTGCTGCTGGCTGCTGGGCGGGGGCTCCAGGGCGTCACTGTGTGCGGGCGGCTGGACCTGGACCCCACTGGGGAGGGCTGAAGTTTGCTTTTCTTCCAATTCTGGTTGACTTTCTGACAACACATAATGACCCTAGAGCAGGGAAAGAAGAATCTGTAACATCTGGGGCCTAAAAGGGGAGCTCCAGGAGGAGGGAATACCAGACATCTTACGCTGGGACGGGCCGGGACGGGCACCTACCAGAGATACTTCACCTCTCTCCTGTACAGAGGTGGGTCAGTTGCAATAACTGGCTACAAAGGTTAATTCAAGGGAGTTAATTAGCTGTGTCACTAAATCATATAGTGAACTTTAGGTGCAGAAGTTTGCATCATGTAATCTACCAGCCAGCAATACAGTATGTGCTTCTATAATGTTCCTAAGAATTTAGCAACTGGTCATAGTGATATACCCCTGTAATCCCAGCACTCAGGAGGCTGAAGCAAGAGGGTTGCCAAGAGTTCAAGACCAGCCTGAACTACATAAGGAGTTCAAGACTAGCCTGAAACATAAGGAGTTTAAGGCCAGCCTGAACTACATAGTGAGACCCTGTCTCAACCTCCCCCCACACACATAAAAGAATTTAGAAATTCTACCTGAATTTAGAAATCTGTAAGTCATATGTTTACATTAATACAAAATGGATCAAAAGACAAAGTTTCCTTAAAGAGTCAATCTGGCCCCTAAAACAGGTAATCAAGATCAAAGAATCCCAGATTTAGAACTTGTCAGACCAGAAAAATTAAAAAATACTAAATGGGTCCAAAAATTTTATTTTGCCAAGTAAAGATATTTTAAATATGCTACCATCAAATACGCACTTTAACTAACTCAAAAGCACAAGACGGGAAATGAAGTGGTGGACTGTCGTCTGGCACATACGAGGCCTGTATTTGATCCCAACACCACATGAAAAGAGGGATAAAAAGGCAGAAAGGGGATTAGAAAAAAAAGGCAGAAGGGGACCATGTATCCAAAGGAAGTTCCTGTGCTGAGTAAATTTAAGGGGATTCTCACATTGTCTTTGGTTTCTTCATTTTTACTCTGAGCATAGAAACTTTGCAGACCTGTAGGCTGGCCATTTCACCATGTGAACATTTCAAAAGAAAAGATGTGTCTGTCTGAAGTGGGACTGGTCACGTGCAGAAGCAGAGTGCTATGGGTTGAGTAGGTGTCCCCAAGGCCTGGGTTGCAGGCCTGGTCCCTGCAGGGTCCTATCAAGGGATGGCAAGTGTTTCGGCGGGGCCCTCCCACTTCCTCTCTGGACCTCCTGGAGGACGAGGTGAACAGACAGCTCTGCTGTGCGCTCTGCTGTGAGATGCACCTTGTCCAAGGCCCCAAACAACAGGGCTGCTGGACTGTAAATAGGAACCAGCAAAACCGTAAGCTAGATAGACCTATTACAATTGTTATATTGTTATAGTAACACAAAACTGCCTAATACGCAGGGAGAAAAGCAGTCACAGGGGAAACTCAAACAATAGCTTTTCCAACCACTGCTCAGGAAAAAAGTCCATAGCCTAACACTCATTTGATTCATCTGGGCCCACTTGGAATCGTTGCCTACCAAACAGTTTTCTGATTATGATTTAGCCCTCGTGTAGATCTTCCTGTAGTAGGGAAGGGGGTTCTCAATTTAGCATTCACCAACCCTGGGGGGGTCTGCAGGTAGGCTGCAGAAAATCCATGAGCTCCCCAAAATATACAGGAAAGCTGTACTTAAGTGTGTTGTGCAGAGGACAGGAAATATCCTGGGCCATACTGGGGTTCAAAAATGGGTTCCTGACCAAACAAACGAACAAACAAACAGACACACAGTTAGTACATCTGCCAGCAGAGAAGGCACTGACCATACCAATGGGATGGTTCCACTTTATATTAGTTACCATGTTTGTTAACGACTTAACAATGTCACTGTGGATTTGCACAATCTCCCCTCCTTCTCGTTCATGCGACCTGGGATGCTGAGAAATGAGTGCATTCTTCATATGTGTTTTTTGAAAATCAGGTTTTTGAAGTCATTTGGCTATGCTGCCTCCCTTTAAGGCCTCCTGGGAAATAATGATCCCCTGGAAACATCCCAAAATCCCTAGCCACTTAAGAGCACTGTTCTCTTTTCCTCCCTGCATGATTAACATATAATCGACAAAAAGTATATGCATTTGCAGTGCGCAACATGATGGCGTGATATGCGGTGCACAGTGAAGTAATTAAATCAAGATAATAAATCCATCACCTCACATACTTACTTTTTTTTGTGGTAAGAATATTTAAGATCTATTCTCTTAGCAATTTTCGTGTACACCATACATTATTAGCTACAGTCATGATGCAGTACACGAGATCTCCAGAGCTCATTCATCCAAGACAATTTTTATTTTCTTTTTTTTTTTGCTACTGGGGATGGAACCCAGAGCCTCTTGCATGCTAAGCACATGCTCCCTGCCCCAAGAGTATTTTTCTTTTCTTTCCTTTTCTTTTTTGTCTTTTTGAAACAGGATTTTCCGAGAATATTTTTTTAATTGAAATTTGTATACTGTCTTCTAAAAACCTAGAGGCAGGTAACAATAAACCTGTGAAGATAAAAATATAAGCAGTAGACAGAGTCAACATTGTATCTTCCCAAGTTAAACACTAGAGATAATTTACAACAACGTTTCACACACTGGAGTGGATGACTTGTTTAAGACAGCTCTATCATCACTGCATTATTCTTTCCCAGACCAGCTGAGGATCAGTAATGGTTAGGACTCTAATACCTCCAAGAAGCACATAAAAAGGTAATCACACACAGATGGATCTGGGGACTGCCTATAGTTACTAGCTGTGCAGGTATTTACTGAGCATTTGCCAAAGCCCAGTCTCCCAAAAAAGGATAAAAGACTCAGCTTTCATGGAATCTTCCATGAGAGACACCAGAAAACAGACCTCTCACCAAAACCAAAATGGGATGGGGGCTCCAAGGGGATGCCACGCGTGGGCAAGGCAGCTTACCGGAGCAACCGTCTTCACCTGGCCCGCGGTGACTGGTGCTGCCACTCCGCTGTCGGTAATCACAAACTGACCTGGGGGAAGGGTCATCATTTGAATCTCAGATGCTGAAAAAAAGGAAATATATAATATATAAAGTTCAGTGATCCAAGACTTAATATAAGTTCTAGAAACAAACATAGATGCTCCTCTACTCATATAATAGTGTTATAGCCTAATACATCCATTGTTAAATTGAAACATCATAGTGCATTTAATATACTTAACCTAGTCTACTCTGAATGTGCTCAAAACACTTGCATTAGCCTATAGTTGGGAAAAATAATCTAAAACAAAGTCTATTTTGTAATGAAGTATTCAATAGGTCATGTTAATTAATAATGTGTTGAAAGCAAAAAAACAAGAGCCGAGTATGGTGAAGAACTCCTATAGTCCCAGCTACTCAACAGGCTGAGGCAGAGGAATCTCTTGAGCCCGGGAGTTTAAGACCAAGCTGGGCAACATAGATAAGCCTTGTCTCAAAATAACAAGAAAAAAATGAATCCAAAATGGGTATGCTTTTGCAAAGTTAAAAAAAAAAAATCCTAAGTCAAACCAGTGTGAGCTGAGGACTCTGCACCTAGCCAGTGCCACGCTCCCCACTGGACATTTCCCGTGGATTTACTTGTTGTGAGAGTTATACGGTGATATGATTTCTTGGCAGGGTGAACGGACTCTCATGAGAACCAGTTGGCTGAACAAAAGGGCTGCCAAGGATCAGGAATAATGCATCCCTGCTCAGACGTGGCTTCTGAATATCCACCAACACAAATATTTAACACTTTTTTTTAAAAACATTGAAATAAGTCATAAAGATTTACCTATCTGGCTCAATATTTTTATCTTTTGTACTCAGGTATGACTTCGCGGCACAGATGTATCCGTGGGTTCTTGGCAATCACAACTGGATCCAACATGAATGTTATTTCACCACCAGTTTATTAAACCAAACTAAAAACGAAGTTCACCATAATATCCTCTTCATGGTCTCTAAAAGGCCCTTTGGATTAAAAGGATTGAGATTCCTGGGAAAACAGCCAATTCCAAGAGGCCCCAGCCAAACACTCATTTGGCTGGGCAGGCGCCATACAAGATGAGCTGGAAGCATCACACCTGCCGATAGGTTTTACACCACCTATTTTTTGCAGAAATTTATACACAATCCTGGAGGTCATTGTGAAAAGACACAGACATCAGGACAGCCATTTCCTTACTATCCATTTAAAATTTATTCATTTTATGTTAGTGGGACCATTAACTTGCCACCAAGCAAGACAATTTAAACCAAAATTTAAAACTACTTGTGGCCTATCCGTAATCACCCTGGTTAAAGATGAAGCTTCGCTTGCTGTTTTAATTGAGCACATTAACCAGCTGTAAACACAGACCTTTGTCAATAGCAAGCAAAGAATTTCAAGACAGACTATAAAGTCATATAATCTGAAAAGCAGGGTTTCCTTATGAAAGAGCTCTCTAATAAAATAACTGAGCTTAGGAATAAACATAAAAAAAGACAGACAGACAAAAATGATGTGCCTCCTGGCAGAAGTACACACCTCAGCTCCAAGGCAGCTTGTGGGGAAAGAACTGAACCTGACCCTGATCAAGCCTACAGACCTAACTCCAGGCCACAGGAAACAACATGTGCATTAAATGGCATGAGGGAGCCCCAGCAAAATCCAGGATGTGGAAACAAACTATAGGACAAGTGACTTATTTTCTTCAATGTGGAAATGGCAACATAAAATAAGAGAGAGTGAACACATATTAAAAAGAACCCCAAACTAGGAGTCCAATTTGAACACACCAACGATTTTTAAAACTTTGAAACAATCACAGAAATATGAATGCTCACTAATTTTTGGAGTACATTTGTGGGTAAAGAATTGTCATTTATCTTTAGGTGTGATAATGTGTTGTGATAATGGTATATTTTAAAAAAAAAGTCTTGGGCTAGAGATGCAACTCAATGGCAGAGAACATACTCAGCGCGCACAAGGCCCAGGCTTGATCCCCAGAAACCCCCCGATATTCTTAAAGACACATACAAAAAATGTATGGATGAAAATGATACAATGGATTATTATCCATCTGGAGCATGGGAGAGAACGGCAGGACAGAGTTCACACAAGTTGGCTGAGTTAATTGTTGAAACTGGATGATGAGAATAGAGCATTCATTATACTATTCTTCATTCTTTCTATTTTTATATAACTTCGGCCTTTTTTCCTAAGAGAAAACTTCAGTTCCAGAATCTTCAGTCGGAATGCTAACTCACACTATTACTACCATCGGTATCTTCGTGACTCCACTTTTTTTCATAGGGATTAAACTGAACATAAATTTTACCGGTGTTCATTAGGCCCCTGGCTAGTATTGAAGGCACCAATACTTAGGTGAACCTATCACACAAATAACTAAACGATGGAACTTCAGCCTGGCTCCAAAGCAGATCTACATGACACAGCCAAGGGTCAGGCAGAACACAAACAGATCTTCCCCCAAAACAAATCAATACTAGATGAAAAATCAATACTACTTCTTCCTCTCTTGCCACTACTGAAGCCTGTTACTTCTATTCCTGTCCCTCCCATGTCTTCTGTGATAAACGGCTCAGGGTTTCCAGTCCATACCCCAGGCTGTAGGTCCAGCCAACATTTCCACTTGCTTGACTTCCCACAGCCAGCAGAAACCACAGCAGTGACGGAGGGTTTTGGAATCAAACTGACACATCTCCTTCTGCTAGATGATGATCTGTTTCAGCCAAAGACTGTCTTATTAGAGAGGTACCACAGGGAGGTGAACTGGGAAGCCAGATTCCCTAGGTTCCAGTCTCCCACTGACGGGCTATGTCCCTCGACAAGTTGTGATACCTAAATTGCCTTATCTGTAATTGCCAATAATACTTGTGTTTCTTGTAGGGTTTTGTAAATTCTGAAGGTGATACATGTGTTTAGAATCACTCCTGGAATATGTAAGAGCATGATGAAAGTTTGCCAACATTACTATTTTGTGTTACTCTGGATATTGATATCCATACTAATCTTTGTATCCTTTGAGTCGAGCACAGTGATGATTACAGAAGCATTCAATAAATACTGGTAGAAGTGAGTCATTAGCATCAACATATCCTCTATTCATCTATCCTATTTAAGTCGCTTGCCTGCACTTCCTCTAGAAAAACTGCCTAATGTCTCTGAAAATATTGGCTCTCTGAGATCAAAACAAGGCCTTGAGTTGTGTCATGAAACTCACTCAAATACATGTGACCACAGAGTGCAGGAAATGATCAGTTGCTGGGCATGATGTTGCATGCCTGTAATCCCAGCACTTGGGATACTGAGGCAGGAGGATCCCCTGTGAGTTCAAGGTCAGCCTGGGCTACACAGTGAAACCTTATCTCAAAGACAAAACAAAACAAAACAAAACAACAAAAAGAAAATGGCTAGTTGATATGCTAATCCAAAAAGCCTATGGTAAAGCTGATTGGATGAAGACGCAGGGCTGCACTGCGCTGCCCCCTTCTCCTTACTCACAGTAGCCACGGAAGGAGTTCCAGGCATTGGGGAGGTAAGTGTGCTGCACGGCGGAGCTCTGCTGCTGCTGCTGCTGCTGCTGCTGCTGCTGTTGCTGCTGCTGCTGCTGCTGCTGCTGCTGCTGCTGCTGCTGCAGGGCCTGCCCTTGTGAAGAGGAACTGCCTGGGATATGTGAGGGGCTGAGGCCCTGCTGCGCCTGTTGAGCAGAGGGACTCAAGGGCTGCCCAGCCACCTAGGGAGAAGGAGCGTACAAGGGCAGGAGATTGAGAAATTCCAATAGATTTAGGACTCACAAATGACAGAAGGAATAAAGCAGACTATTGTGAATTATAAGACTGAAAGTATTAGTGCTAGGGTGGTAATATTTAAATAATCAAATTAGTGAAATGCAATCCTAACTCTGAAATTCTTATTTGTTTCTAAGGATAAGCTGTAAGAGTATTCAAAAAATTAACTTTCATGAAGTTGTTTGAAACACAGTGAGTGAAAGTATAATTTCTTATGTCATTTAAGAGTTTTAAAGGTGAGGGTGAACTAACTTGCCAGTGTCACAGGCCTAATCTGTAACCTGAAGGGAGACCATCCCGTGTTACCACTTCTCCCAGACTGCCCCGACACTCCACCGAGGTGGTGAGCAGAGCAGGGCGCTGGGCAGACGCCCAGTGGAGCAGCTTCCTCCTCATCTGCCTTTCAAAGCTCTCCACACCCCTACTCCACGCTGCCTTTCCAGCTCTGCTTCCGAGCACCACTTCCTGTTCCCAGCAGGATCCACTCACAACTTCCTATAAATATTCCCGTTTCCCATCTCCCTCTTTTATTACACTGACAACCCTCCCCACACATTAGGTCAACACTTTATTCTTGCTCTGAGACCTAATTCAAAGGTCACATCTCCAAAGGTGTTTTTTTATTTCCTAATGACGCATACTCTCTCCCTCTTCTGAATCCCACTCTTCCCTGTGTACTTCAGAGACGGCTTCAATCATACGAACACAGTAATACACGGTAATACTCCAGTAATGTCAGGGCTCCAGTGTAGCAGCTGCAATAGGAAGCAAGGCTAATGCTGTCTCCAGGACAGCGCATCACAGGGTTCCACTGGGACAGGGGACTCTAATGACAACGCAGTGTGTCCACAATGAACGTGCGGGCATCACCTCAGTGGTCAGGGATGATGTGCTCACTGTCACATGCACTTCTCTGCAGCGTACCTGGGATGACGCGGGGGCAGAGGCCGCAGACTCAGTCACCTGGATGTGCTGCACCTGGATGGCGTGCTGCGTGTAGGTCTGAGGGTCGTGGAGCTGGCCCACGTCCACAGTGGACTGCTGAGACTGGTGAGGGGACGTGGCCTGCAGGGAGAAAACAGACTCAGAAACCAAAACTGTGCTGCCTGAGGTTAAGGGAAATCCTTCCAAAGAGAGTTCAGAGGAAAGCAACATCCCCAAAAGGGCTGAGGCGGAACAAGGCTGTAATCCCAGCACTGCGGGGAAGGGGTGCTGAGGCAGGAGAACTGAAAGTTCAAACCCAACTCGGGCAATTTAGCAACATTAAAAAGGACCGCAGATGTAGCTAGAAAGTGTGCCAGCCCTGCTCTAGAGAAGTAGGATCATTCTGAATACTTTAAAAAGTCCAACATCCTGACAGCAAGAGAAGCACGGAGGAAACCTCAGGCCCGGTGCTGCACTCCCAGAGGACCCACACCCATGCCAAACTGGCCAAGAGTAGAGAGCAGACGGCCTAAAGAAGTGTGCTTCTCAAGCAGAGGCTTGCAGCCTTCTGGAAGAGAGACAAGAAAAATGGCTCCGACTACACGTAAGCTCCACCAGAAGCCCTCAGAATCAACAGTCATTCCCCCGATTCCAACGAGACTGAACGGCGCTCTACCTTATGGGTTAAGAGATCAGAGCAGAGAATCCGCTTTTAGTTTGTCACTGGTGACCCATTAGGACAGCAGTCCCTAATCAAGTCCATATCACAGACATCTCTGACACGCTGCCCAACCAGGGCCCCTTTCTCTAGAGCAACATGCATTTTCATCACACTTCTAGGCAGCTTCAGGCCCTCCCAGCTTCCCACAAAGCCAAAAGCTAAGAGCCCTCCCGTAGGAGAACAAGACAGAGGCTGGGGATTCAGCTCAGTGGCGTAAGCACCTGCTTGGCAAGCACAAGGTTGTGAGTTCAATCCCGGGTACCAAAAAAAAGGAAATGGAAAACAAGACAGAATGAACAACTATTAGTGACAACTCCCAAGTGCTGTCAGTTTAAAATCATGTTAGTTTAAATTCACATTAATTTTTTAACAAATTCATTTTTTTAGGCAAAACTATTTCAAAGCAACAGGTTTATTCATTTATGTCTTGAATATACTTCTCCAGAGCATAATTAAATGAAAGACAGTCTGGGGAGCTTTCCTTTTTATAGGTCCCTAATCAGAGAATGAGCTATTCATAATCTGGCAAAAAAAACATAGTTATTGTACCTTTGTACTAAAAAGGTACTGATATTCAGGAAATAAATCAAAATTGTCCTTTATAACTTCTCACTGACACAAGTCATTTGATGCCCGGCTAAGGGCTTATCACACTGGCTCATCATCCAGTCGCCAAGCTACCAAAGGGAGCGGGTGCGGGCACAGCTCCGAACGAGGTGCTCCTGGTACTTGTGCAGCAGTGCAGGCCGACCACAGGCCCTGGAGCCTGGGCAGAGGAGACTCGTCAGCCTGGCAAGGCAGGTGGAGGTGCCATTTCACAGCCCCGGGCCCTCAGAGCCTCCACACAGAAGCGTGCCACACAGAGCCCGGTCCCATCTCAGCTAACGACAGCACAAAGGTAAAGAGAAAGGAACGTCACACTGTACCGGGGCCACCTGCACCACTTGAAGCTGTATGTGCTGAGGCTGCTGGAGGCCGGACGTGGCCTGAGACACAGGGATGTACTGAATCCTCTGGTAGTCCCCTTGTGGCGTCCGGTAGTCTGTGGTTAAGGTCTGAGAGAGCTCTGTCATTGCCTGGGTCAGCAGGTCTGTTGTCTGGAAAAGCCATGCAGGATACGTGATTAGCTAGTAGCACTGCCATAGGGAGCTGGTGGCTACTAACTTTTAACTGATCAAGCCAGTGGATTGGGAACTGCAAATTGGCACCGAGTGGCTGCCCAACTTCGCGGAGCTGCCCTAGAGCTCAGAGACGCAACACTGAAAGTCTCTTGCTGTGCCTTTGACAGAGAACTTGGAAAGCACTGACCAGGGGACCAGTCGCAACCGTAACGCCTGTGTGGCAAACTGAAGGAAGTGGGCTCCCCCTGCAGCCAGTGAAATCCCAAGGCTGACAGGGCTTTGGGGTGCACAGACCCGGCAGGCGGGCACAGACAGGGGGATGGGAATGGGGAACAAACCCTCTTCCTGATCACGCACTCACCACCACAGTCTCTCCGGTGGCGCTGTCTGTTGTTAACACAGCCGGGGTGGCGCTGATCACAGCAGTTGTTAGCGGGGTGTGGATGGTGTTGGGGAGCTGGGCGTACTCGGGGTGCTTCTTTCGAATATGCTGGACCATCTTGGTCTGAAAAGTTAAGGCAAGGCCAGGAATAGTAACAAATTAATTATTTTCAATCTTCCAGAGATTAGCAGGTTGTTTATTTTGTGTGGGGTTTTTTTGGTCTTTGTGGGTCAGGGTCTCGCTATGCAGTTCAGGATGGCCTTGTGCTCACTCTTTGGTTAGTCTCAAATTTGCAACAATCCTCCTGCCTCAGCCTCCCAAGTGTTGGGATTATACACCCAGCTCTTTATTTTGTGTCTTAAAAAAAAATAAGAAATCAGTGCTGGGGATGTAGCTCAGTGGTAAAGTGTTTGTCTGGCACGTGCAAAGCCCTGAGTTAGATCCAGCACTGCTAAATAAATACATAGGTAGATTTGTTGGACAGGGTGGTACACACCTGTACTCTCAGTTACTTGGGGGGTTAAGGCAAGAGAACTGTTTGAGCCCAGGAGTCCAGGCCAAATTGAGCAACACAGCAAGACCCCATCTCTAAAGTTAATTAATTGAAATTAAATTAAAAATTATGACAATCCCAAACATATTCCTACATTTCCCAAAGTAACACAAGAGTATCACAGGTGTGGGGAGTAAAGTCTCACCCACTCCTACACCAGCTGGTAAGGTCCAAAACCTTATGGCACCCCTACCCCAGTGATACCTGTAATAGGCGGTCACAATTGCCCACAGCAACGTCCACCCTGTTTCAGGGATGACCATTTTAGTTCCCACCCTCACCAAGCCAAGGAGAAGGGTCATGGGCTAGGTAGCACTCATTCTGAGAAGTCCACGATATTCTCTTCATATTCTTTGTCACTGTCCCTACTTAGAGGGGCTGGGGTATCTCTTTTAACCCCCATCACTTCAGAGAAGCCACCAAGCCATGTGGATGAGAAGCTGTCTGCCCTCAAGACGCCCCACAGGGAGGCCCTGCTGCTGGCTGTAGTCGGGAGCCTGGGCCTTACCTTGCTGCTGTACTGCTTGGAGCAGTGTGGGCAGCACACAGGTGGGGTGGCGATGGTGCCCGTCAGCTGGGTGTGGGTGCTGAGCATGGGGTCCGGCTCCCCGGGGCCTGCAGGGCGGAGTTTCCGGATGCTTGGTGGGAGCTCAGCTCCTGGATGGTTCTTCAGAATATGGGCTTTCCGCTTGCTGGCACTTTTATAAACCTGCAAATTCAAACACTGTGCCATGGAAACAGTAGGTGGACCATCCCACTTTCTTGCTTAAGGCAAACTAACAACTTCATTCTAAGGAAATGAGGAGAAAATATTGATGTAGCCAAAGTGGGGGGGAGATATTAACCAATTTATTGAAAGACAATATGGATTACCTACAAATTAGAATAAAGTCAAAGATAATACAGATAATGCTAAGTATCGCCCTTCGATTTTGTGCATATAACTAAGACAGTAATTGCAAACATACTTTTTCCCTAAAATTTTAAAAGGGAAACATATATAGAAAAAGAATCGTTTGTAAGACCAGTTTACCCTTTTATCTGTCTATAAAAACTCGTATATAATATACATAATAGAGTCCTAGGAACCAAAAGTCTTCCAAGTGGTAAGGTAAATAGCCACTAGTGGCTTTAGTGAGGATTCTAGGTTAAAAATGTCCTTCTTACTTTTAAGCCAACATTGATATAGTACATAAGGCGGCATTCCTACATGGGAGCAATATAGTGTTTTCTGTCTTTCTTGTAACTGCACACAAAAAAAGAATGGAATAACACAAGTAGAGTACTCCACCACCATACAGCTTTTTTACGGACTGCTCAATCCTCTAGAAACTCCAAATCTACCACATACTTTATAAGTAAAGTGATAAACACTCATTTTACAGCTTAGGAATTTAAAATAAATTCATATAAGAGGATCTTGATAATACATCTCTTTTAAAAAAAATGTTGCACAGAGAAGGGATAATATGATAAACAAAGGCAGCAAATTAAAAAGATAAAACATTGAAAGAAGCTGCATTTCTACTCCCTTCTTGCCAGCATGTTAATGTAGGGCAAGGCAGAGAACCACTGGCTCAAAGGAACTGCAGGACCTGGGCTTTTCACCCACGCGCAGGAACTGGCTCCACCCAGGCCTCCCAGGCGGTGCCCCGATGGGGTGCTCTTACCTTATCGCAGTACTGACAGAAGTAATCCCGGTTGGGCTTTATGATGGGCAGAGTTAACTCTGGCACTTCCTCTATCTTCATGTCTGGATGCCTCTTGGATAAGTGATTTACCTACGATCGGAAAAGAAACAAAAAATTGAGAGCCACAGCACCCCAGAGGAGCAGCGTTTGGCTGGGGACGGCACTGGAAGGAAGTCAGCACAGAAGCAAAGAGGATGTGGGTCTCAGTGGATCTCATCCACAGCCTTCACCGGGAGAACTACAGTTGGAAAAGGGAAAATCACACTCATGGAACTGCTTGGGTGAATTCTCCTGACTTAAACTGTCCTTCATTATTTAGTGCCTGAGCCTGACTGAGAGCACTCAGTGAGGCAAAGTAAGGTCCTGAATTTTAAATCTTGTTCTGTGACTTTCTAGCTCTTAGAAGACGCACACTTTGCAATCATAACAAGGTCAGAATAAGTTAAGAGCAGTGAACTGGGTGCCCTGAGGCTTCCACTGACCTGGAACCACAGGCCGGTTCAGGTTCCGAGGGAAAGCTCTCTTCTACTGCTATTTCCTGAGAAAAAGAATCATTAACAGAGAGAAGACGTGGAGCTTATCAGAAAGTATATGCAGGAATAGAAAAGAGAGGAGGGAAGTAAAACAGGACAGGAGCAGAAAGAATAAGAGTAAAGATGGGGCCAGGGATTTAGCTCAGTGGCTTAAGTGCCTGCCTGGCAAGCGTGAGGTCATGAGTTCGATCCCCAGCACCAAAAAAAAAAAAAAAAAAAAAAAAGTAAAGAAAAACAAAAGTAATAATGAGAAGTGGCAGAGAGCTGAGGTTGCAGCTTAAGAGAACCTGCTTAGGGTACATAAGGCTCTGGATTTAATCTCTAGCACCAAAAATAAAACAAGGGCAGGAAATGATCTCCTTCCAGAAGTTACCTGAAAAGCAATACAGGAGGGCAAAGGTAGATTGGAAAAGAAAGGCTCCAAGTGGGGGGCTGTTTGCTAGATGCTCCTCCCAATACCGAGCAAACCTACTGACGCATGTAATGGCACAGAGTGCACTGCGGCGGACAGAAGTGGGGGGCGAGGCACTGACCAGCATGCCCCGGCGCCGGAAGCCCATCATGCACAGGCGGCACTTGAACGTGAAGCTGTCGTAGTCGGTGGACGTGACCCGAGGCTTAAAGGTCTTGGAGCGGCTGATGCGGTCGGCTTTCTTGGCCTCCCTCTCAGGATTGTGCATCCTTTGCATGTGTTCCCGAAGTTTGTCTTTTCGCTGTTTGGAGACAATTTTTGAAAATGGGATAGAAAAATTTTAACCCAAGGGATAATTTTTTAAAATCAATACAAAGCAGCAGTTGCCACAGCCCAGGGAGGGGCGCTCGAGTTTCCCGAGCACTGAGACTGCAGGACGCGTGCAGAGGAGCAGAATCACAGCCACCTGCCCGTAGCCTGGGTTTAAATACGAAGGGCGCTGATTTCTGCTTTCAAGAAAGACTTTGCATTTATGTGGATGAGATCCAAGGGCACCCAGAACAAATTTGGTGTAAGACACATTGATAACAAGTGACAGGTAATAATGGATTTACAAGCCCAGTGTGTTCCATTCCTATACCTGACAATAAACATAATGATATTCTCCAAAATTCCAAGTGAACTCAAGCAGGAATCTCTAAGTCTCCCACATCATGGATTTTGATACTTAAGCATTTGTGTTGCCCACTACAGATGGAGCGTGAGCATGTGCCCCTACGTCCCACTTGTCCTACTTTAATAATACAATAATCCAGGCTGATGTGAATCCTTAGAACACTGGGTGGAAGCCATCCCGAATGAAACAAACTGAAAAGGGGTGTGGCTCAGTGGTGCAGTGCTCCTGGCACGCGCCAGGCCCTGGACGCCATCCGCTGGGGAGCTCACTGCTCGTAGAAACACCATTAAACTGCTATTCACTTGGAAGCCTTCCACAAGACTAGTTCTTCCCACCTTCTCATACAGAGGCCTTGTTTAAGCATTTTAGTTTTTAGTTCATTATTTAACAAATGTTGCTGGAGTGCCCACCAAGTACTGGGAACCATGCCTTGCCAGGTGCAGCGTTCCACTGGGAGGGACCTCTCACCCACTGGCCTCTTCTACAATGAATGCAGCTACTCTTCCCTCCTATCCTGCTGGCCCTGGTTCCTGGAATGCCCAGGAGAGAATATTCAGTCTCTTAGTTTGCAATAAAAATCTGGTTTAATAACCTAATTAGCAAGAGACAATATCTGTGGAGATGAAGATTTTTTAAAAACTGTCACTTTTCCACTTTAATTATCCTAATTCACTAATTTTCCCCTTCAAACAGACCAATTCACCTTAATTGAATCATTTCCTAAATATCAAAGCCTAGGTCTAATACTGAATCACGGCCTGCATATGGTGATGTGTATGTTTGTTGGGATGCCAAATCCCCAAAGGTCTTCCCATCCCAGCACCTCAAAACTGGATTCACCATCTAAACACTCTCTCCTCTGACTGGTATCGGTAGTGTTCCCAAACTACATATAGATCTCAGTTTCTACCCTCCACCCTTCGTTTTCCACACAGACTCAAGGGCTTCCCTATGAGCCCATTTCTCCCACCCACAGCCTCCGGCTCCCTTCACTAGGAATCTAATTACTTAGCATAGCACGTGGGCCTAACAGCCTCCCTGGCTTTATCTGACCACTGGTTCTTCCGTGCTCCACTCGCTCTGCCTCCACTATTTCACCTCCTGAACCAGACATCACTAAGGTCCCTGCGGCTCCCACTGGCAAACTCTTCCCTATCCTTTAGTGAATTCAAGAGAAAGTGTCGCCTTAGGTGGGGGATGGTTTGGCAGCAGAGTGCTTTCCTAGCACACACAAGGCCCTGGGTTCAACTCTCTACAAGAAAAAAAAAAAGTTTCACTGTGTCATCTTATCTATTCTCTATGAGGTCACCCCTACCCCAAATCAGAGTTAATCTCTCTCTTAACAAATCATCCTTTCCTCTATTATAATATCAATAATACAGTTGATGTCTGATTAATCAATTGAAGTGTGCATTCCCTAAAGCTAGGAGGCCCTGCCTTATCTTTTATATGTACTGTACAATTTAGTTAGCAGGACAGACAATTGCATCCCTAAGTGCTACCACATGATAGGGTCACCAGCAAAAGGTGCTGTGGAAATTCCCAGGAGCAGTGCTTAACCCAGGGACCGAGAGATGCCCCAGGGAAAATGACCCTAGACAGGCGAAATGATGCAAGAGTCTGGAAATTCACTTTGAGCCAGGGATGGGAAAGAGTGAAATCAAATGAACGGGGCCCCAGGAGAGACACTGAAGTAGATACAAGCGACTCTGTACAGCCAGATGCAAAGCAATAGTGAGAATTAGAGAGGCATCAGGTGCCAGATCGTAGCGGGAACCTAGGGCACCCGGGCTGCAGCAGGCTGATCCTATGGCTGGAAGCTCTAAAAGGTTCACAACCACGTCCCACGGTGTCTTCTATGTGATAGGACCTGGGGCCTACAAGACTGGAGAGATAAAAAGCTTTCTCAGAAGGGCCATGGTGTCAGACCTGTTTTCTAGAAAACTCACACTGGCTACTATCTTTAAAAATATGCACTGATGGTATGTCAACTCAGCTACCTCAGGCCCCGCCCCATACACTTCCAAGAGAGAAACGCACACGCCAAGTTGGCATGCAGGAACAAAGCAGGCACCACCCCAGCAGCTCAAAGTGTCACTGAGCCTGAACGTAGTGTCAGGTATGGAGGTACCAGGGGCTCCCCACTAATCCTCCCCCGCCCCAATCAGACAGGAGCCTCCTTCCTGACTGCCAGCCCCAGTGGCCAAACCCAGGCGCAGTGCTAACTGCAGCTCCATGGACGCTGCGCTCCTGTGTTCCCGCGCTCCCAGGTCCTTAGCCATGCTTTTGTTTATCCACCTGACCAGTGCTCACAGAGAGCTCTGGTAACGCCCCCCAAGCTTCCCTTCAGATCCTCGCTTCTTCATGCCCTTCTATACTTATGTTCTTAGTCCTAGAAAATAATTCCTCATTCTATAGTATTTATAAAAGTTTTGCTTCTCTGACTGAGCTGTGTCTAATATATTGAGTGAAAATGGAAACAGAAAGTTTGCTATTTTGGCTTTTAAAAAATCCTAGGTGATAAAATAATCCAAAGATGCTGAATGGACAGGCTGGATGGTCAGATGTGACCATCAAGAGGGAACTTTCAATATAAATCTGCTCATGGGGCTTCAGGTGTAGATCACCTATAGGGCTACAGCCCATGCTTGGCACGCACAGAGCTCTGGGTTCAGTACCACCCAAAATAAAGAACAGGAAAAAGAACCCCATGAACATGGGTCCATCCTAGAGTCCTCTATACAGCTCTCGATCATGCTGCTACTCACTGACAGCCACTGCAATCATGTTCTATAATACACAGACCACAAAACCTAAGCTCTGAAAATCACTTTCTATTTTTCTTCAATGTCTTCATGTTCTACAAAAGTTTTCCCCTCATGAGAATCTGCTTCTGATTGTTTTCCAGTTTCTATGGCAGTGTGACCCACAAGCTTGCTCAGCAATGTCCCTCATGACGTTTGTGTAGAATCATATGATTTCCTAATGATGCTATACGATTATTCTCACATCTTGGTTTTTCTATTTTGAGACAGGTTTGAGGCTGGCCTTGAACTCAGTGATCCCCCTGCCTCTGCCTCCCGAGTGCTGGGGGTACAGGCACGCTCCACCAAGCCTGGCTTCTCACATCCATCTAAGCCATTCTTACCGCTGAGTCTCCTGCAAGATTTTCCCTGGATTCTCCCACACTCCAGGCAGGTTACTGATACACTATTTTTTATTTTAATCCTGACATCATTAACAGTCTGCGAAGAGATCTAAACCTCTCATGCTCCTCAGGCTTCCCAGCGACAGACTCTTACACCCAGTAAGTTCTCAGGAAAACTGCCTGGCTTGCAGGGCAGGAAAATGTATGTATGGGTCTCCAGGAATTCCTCGGGCAGTGAGCTCCGCTGGGCATTGCACATTTGGGTTCTTGCAGGACATGCATTACTGGTCTATTTGGGAATCTGAATTCGTTTGAGAAATTAAGTTTGTCCCCTTCATTTTATAACTTAGCCAAACAGGACAGCCAAAGCGCATCCCGATCCCAGTCCTTGGTCGGTGGTGCCCCTGTCCCAGGAGGCGGATTCCGAGTGGCTGAGCAAGGCAGGTGGGCTGTGCCCAGGCCGCCTACCTTGAACTGCTTCCCGCAGGTGGAGCACAGGAAGTCCTTGCGGTCCGAATGCCGCAGCATGTGCAGCCGCAGCTTGTCGGGGCGGCAGAAGGCCTTGTCACACTCCGTGCACTGGTAAATCTTCTCCGAGTGGAAGCTGCGCACGTGCTTTTTCACCTGGCAGGAAGACAGGACAAACTCAAGTAGTGGGGCACGGAAGGAGGCGCCCGAGGGGGCCGCGGCCTCCGCTAGGGGGCGCCAGCGCACCGCCGAGGATCTGCGGGGACGGGGCGAGCCACCGCGCAGGTGTGGCGATGGCCTCCAAAACTGTCCCGGTCACAAGAAACCAGAAAGCTCTGCAAATCTCAGCCTCCCTGGGGACAGAGGGCGAAGCAATGTCTTCTTCACACAGGCCAGGCCACTTGCTACCCACGTATCTTTTTTTTTTTTTAATCTTAAAAAAAGGATACTTATGAATTTAAATGAATCTTGCTAAATTTTATCTATGAGAAGACAAAAAAATTCTTCCTCACTTTTTTCTGCCTTCGGCAAGTATAGAAACAACTCATGCCCTTGTAATAACCGATCACTTTATCTCTTCTAATAAAGGCAGGCTGGAGCAGCCCAAATAGCAGAGACCTGGCCTGGCAGCCGCGGGGTCCTGGGTTTGATCCCCAGCACCAAAACCAGAACAGAAGCAGGTTTTGAAGAATCAAAAACATGAGCCAAACAATGTAGAAAACATTGCCCAAACATGGTGATGAGACAATACTGTCATTTCCCCTTAACTGGGGCTATTTCCTTTACATTTAGGTAACTTGAGTAAAAAAATTAAGCTTTATCCTGAGGTCAATCCTTAACCAACCCTCCCCACAAATAAAAAGAATATTGCTCCAAACTCTTTTTAGCCATAAAAATCCAAAAAGAACTGTGAAAAACAACTGTGGATGGAAGCTAAACAGTGAGTTATATTAAATTACTCCTTTAAAACAGTTTGTTTCACTGTTTTAGGAGTTCTTTTATCATTAAATTCTGCCTTAGCAACCTTTCTTCTTGTCTATGTGAAGCAAGAAAATTTACAGGGCTTACAACACTAGCAAATTATTATTAAATCTTAGCTTCTTTCCCTTTGATAATTTTTTAAAGCCAAGTGTGGTGGCACACACCTGTAATCCCAGTACTCAGGAGACTGAGGCAGGAGGATCACTGTGAGTTCAGTCTGGGTTACAAAGTGAGTTCAAGACCAACCTGAATTGCATAGAAAACCCTGTCTTGAAAAAGACACCCCCCCCCAAAAAAAAAGAAAGAAAAATTTAAAGTATTTTATAAGACATTTAATTATTCACTAACTAGCATATGAAATTATTAACACTTAATGTCTAATGAAATTATGAATATTTTAGAATTTAACTTCACCCAGTTTGCTCCAACCGACAGCATACAATCAGGGAGGCAGTCAGTGCTTGATTCAAAGTGTATTATTACATACCAACTTTCTTATGTTTCCTTCCAAAATGCATGACCTTAGTAAAGCAAGATAGAAAATCAGAGAGAAGGGGAGATGTTTTCAGCCCCAGAAGGAGGAGTATGTCTTCTACAGACTCTAAATTTTAGTGTTAATGGATACTGATAAAGATTTTGATACACTTTTCTTTTGATATACTTTTAAAAATTATAACCAAATCTGGGTATATATTACTTGTAATGTAACTTAAATGTTTAAATATCAATATCTGATCTGGACAAAGAAGGGTCATAACATTCCTGTCTTCCAAAAGTAATTTAATTAAGAAAAAATATTGTTTCTCAATTATAAAGTCATTTCAAAGAAGAGTTGAAAATGTAGGTACTAGGCAGTTTCGACTTTCCAAAAACCTATTTCTTTCACCAAAAGAAAGGAACAGACAGGAGTCTCAGTAGCAGACACTCACCTGAATAAAATCTGGGAACCGTTTCTTACAAGTTGGGCAGGTGAAATAGCCATCATTGATATGAATGGCCACATGATCTTTCAACAAATCAAGGCGATCAAAGGATTCTGGGCAAAAAATGCAAGAGTAAGTCTTCTGGTCCGAATGGAGCTTCATGTGGCTCTCCAAGGAGGCGCTGCTGATGAAGCCCTTGTTACAGAGATCACAGGTCAACGGGCAGTTTCCCTCCCGCCCATGGAAGCGCAAGTGTTGGTCCAGTTTGTCCTTTTCCCGGAAAGCCTTCCCACACTGCAAACATTTAAAAGGCCGGAAGGACTTCCGAATAAACAGATGCTGAAGAGCTGCATTCTGAAAGACATACACAAATACGGCGCTGCAGTGAGGACACGGAGAGAGCAAGGGGCTCACACTGCCACGGGGAAAGAGGGTGCTCCCTGCGATGGATCGCAGATGCCCCGGGAAGGCCCACTGCTCCAGGACACTCGGCGGGTGAGGAGACTCCACTGGGGAAAGGCGGAAAATGCAGCCAAGCCCAGAGTGTCTTGAAATGACACATGGTGCGTATGTTTCGTTTTATGTTTATGTATGTATGTTTTCTTTCAAAAGAATTTAACATTCAAGAGGGCGTTCTCAATGGAAGACTGAGATGAAAAACCAAATCCCAGAGCGAAGCCATACTAAAACTGGAGATTTGGAAGGAAAGGTGGTGAAGCCACTTGTGCATGGAAGAAGGTGGCACACCGGCCACGTATTGCTCCCCCAAGTCCTTGATTAAAATAACAAAGCTTAATTAAAACATTTAACAAAAAAGAATAACAAAGGAAGTGAAGTACAGTTAGTCCTTCCCAGGAGTAGGGTTGGAGAAGAAAATGGATATGGGGTTTCTCTGAGGGGAAGTGAAAATATTCTGAAATTATAATACAAATGTATGCACATACATATTCACATAGTAATGTCTTTATAGGGATGACAGCAACACAACTTCAGGAGAATTATGAAAGCAATGTTTAAAAGCCTGAGGGTGGGCCTATCATACACAAGGCCCTGGGTCCAATCCCCAGGAAGGCCCTGAACACACACGCGCGCGCGCGCGCACACACACACACACACACAGTGAATTTTTCACTGTATGAATTAAAGATCTCAATTTAAGAAATGAAAATGAATCCACTTCCTTTATGTGAATGTGTTTGTTCATGAGACATGACATATGAGTACATATCATAAACGAAATATAAGCATTGCAGCGCTTCCTACTTAAAATCCAGAGGACGAGTTCCCAAGGCAGACCATTAGTCAGTTCTGCTGTTAGAATGCCATGCCAACAAAGTTAAGCTTAATACTGTTTCCGGTCCAGACAGCAAAATTTTGCTTTTTTTTTTTTTTAAATCACAGATTGGACTTCAAAAGCTGACTAGCTCTCCTGTGAATTCATGCAAGTGTGAGAGGGAATCCAAGTGAGAAAAGATGGATGCTCAAGGCCAGTCAATCACGACCACAGGAAAAACAACCCATGCTCCACAGAGAGCCAATCTACAGAATCACCTTTCACATGGAGAATACAGAAATCAGTATTTAGTTATACTGTAATGAGGACTCATTACACCAAAGGAAGGTGCTCATTAGCTCTGAGGGGAGAAAAATCCTCCAAAAAGTATACCTGTGAATGTGCCCTTGTGTAACTAGAAAACCATTGTAACTGAAGCATTAACGGGGATCTTAATGCATTATCTTTGCAAGGAAGAAAGTCCAGTGAACCATTCTTTAGCCTTTAATTACTTAGCAGCAACTTCTAACTTCAATGTAATGTAAAATATTTTTTTTATTTACTATAAATAATTCATTTGCTACAACAGAAAACTTCTTTCTCAGGCAACAGGGATAGGAGATGTATTTTATGATGCTACCAACTTGCTTATCCTGAGTAGGGTAAGATTAATTCTGCCACCCTCCCAAGTTGACTAGGGGTCATTTGGGAATATGGGGATGTGGGTATCATATTTTATTCCCTTTGTGTCTAGATCCTTTCAAATTGATTAAAGTGTCCGATACAAGATTGAAAATTAATATAGTTCACAAATGTCTAGGCTCTTTCCTATGGCAACTACAAACATTTTAAAGAATAGATCTTTTTCAAATCACCCACAGAACTGAATTTCACCTCCTCACACTTCCTAGTGGTCACCTAATCTTTTCACTCTGAGCGTACACACACTCATTTGACATAAGAGCTCTTAGTCTTCTGCCTCTTTTCAAATTTTATGGGTAGATGCCAGAAAAACAGATGCTATTCTGAGGTTCAGAAATGACTCAAGATTTAGAGCGAGCCTGCCATGTCAGGGTCACTTCCTTTGTCTGACTTTGGTCATATTCCCAAGGATGGACACAGCACACAACAGTTGATGATGAACCCAGAGGATTCACCATTGCTTTGGCTCATTATGTAAATCAGTTGTCTGTCATTTCTGATTAGCATGAGCATTTTCAGACACTTGATTTAAACCAAGCAGCCACCTGGCTCCACTTCCTTAGTTCTACTGACAGTTCTTATCTCTTTAATTTCCATGGAGCCCTGAACATTGTCTAAGTGCTCAAGAAACAGCCCGTATTTCTCTGAGCTAATGATACTCATATTACAAGGTAGTAAAAGTGCTAGATCTGTCCCCACCCTTTGGCCCCTGTGCAGACCAATTCTAAGACAGGTTCTGAGGTGCAGTCACATCTGATCCACTCACTAAGGGGAATCATAACAAATAGGGTGCATGACTGAGAGCTATCATAGCTCTTCTGGTCTCCTGAGTGCAGTCAGCCAGCCAGCTCACCACACTACCTGGTCCACTGGCCGCTCCAAGTATGACAAAGTGGTATGATCACTGGGTTCTGTAACTCACTCTGCAATGACCTGCTATTTCTGAAATGTTTCTAAAGCTTGAGCTAAAGGTACCTACGCAAGTGATCAATTTTCATGCTATTTTGATCCTGAGACTAAAAGGAATCAAAACGATCAATGCTTGCTTGTTGGTTTGGGGTTGTTGTTGTTAATTCTTTGTCCTATTTTCTGCCCAACTTTCAAAGTCTTAGGCAGCTTAGCCCTGGCCAACACACTCCACTCTCCTTTGCCTGCCTCCCGCAGCTGCGGTAAGCTAGTGTGCACACTGCTCCACCACCACCAACTCTTTCCTGTGTGTCGGGCTTCTGATCCTCTGTCCACACTCCACCGGAATAGTTCCCCTCCAAGAGACCTTTCCTCTCTTCGTCCACAAATTTCTTCCTGCTTCCTCCACCTTTCTTTGGTCTTTCTTCCACTTCCTTGAGCAGTGATGGCGAACCTATGGCACACGTGTCGCAGAAGACACACTAAGGCCTCTCTGTTGGCAAATGAGCCAAGCTGCACCAGCAGCTGAGCATGGCTAACACTTTGTTTTCTACACTAAAACCTCCATATTCTGATTGCAGTGTTGCCCACAGATAAGTGGGTTTGGGGTTGCAATTTGCACACTTGGTCTCTAACAGGTTTGCCATCACTGTCCTAGGGCAATTTATCACATAACTGTACATCACCTTGTGTTAGTACTGACTCTGCGCTCAGACTGGAAGCTCTTAGAGACATGGCCCAGAAGACAGTTCTCTTGGGCAACAGTGCTTAAGACAGAGTTAAAACTCATCACCTTTCCATAAGTCACTCACATTCTTTTACAGCTGGAAGGGACCTTGGAGCTCACTTAGTCCTACCCTTCATTTTGCATAGAGGAATTCTGCACCCACAACTTACTCACTGATTTATTCACAAGTAAATTACCACTATTCATTAATTTGCATCTACTGTAGCAACCAAATTGTGGTTTCCACCAGGATTTAGTAAATACAGGTTGCAAAGAATAGCAGGGCAGGCAAACACTTTAACATTCTGTTACGTGAAACACAGGAAACAAACCTACCTGCAGCTCCAACTGAGCAGGCAGCATTAGAGGAGAGAAAAATAGTTACATTACCAATTGGATTGGAAGACTTCCCTTCAGGTGGTAATTACCCATCTGAATTAAAAAAAGACAAAAAAAATGCATAGCCCTACATTTTAGAATGTGTGATAGGAAAAAACAAGATGGTTCAACTGAGGTGGACCTCCGAAAACCATGGACATGTGGCCTGTGCTTTGACACAAAGGATCTTACACAGAAACCAGGACCCCAAGGCTTCAAGAGTCCAAATGCACTTACAGCTAGACCATGCCTGTACGTCTTCACTACATGTGTGAGTGAAGGGGTTTTTTTTCCCTCAAAAAAATTTTAAATCTAGCAAGCATTTCTCTGAACCTAGTAAAATATCAGAATGGCCAAAGCAGAAAAGATAATTGTGCAAACGTACAGACTGGGAAATAAAGGAGGAGGATAGATGGGAAGATGTTAACGCATAGATTTAAAGTTTCTGACCTATAGTTAGGATGTTTACATGTCCTTTTGAAAGAACATGGAGTGAGATGAACATTGCATGTATTTCGATTACAGAACCCTCAGAGAAAACGCTTAGGGTTCCCAGAGCCCTTCAGAGCACCCACGGGGCGAGGAGTGCTTTAATGTACTTTTACATGAAGGCACAGACTAGACTGTTTTTCAAGGTCCCTTCCAGGCAAACAAGACCAAAGTGAGAGGCAAGCCCAAGAGCTCTCACGCACAGCAAGCAGGGTCCTGTGAGGGCCCCTGTGCCTAGCATCTACCCCTTCCCTGAGTACTATCTCCCTTATCATCTTTAAAATGACCAAGAGAACAGTGAGCTAAAGCAATCATCTATCTAGAAACTGAAAAGCCTCTGAAGGCAATAAAAACTCTCTTCCATCTACAGGTCAGTCTTTTCACATCCGGCTGCCACAGACTCAGGTTTCAGGTCAGTTTCTTATCAGCACGAGCGCTGCCTAAAACCCCATCATCGCACATGCGTGTCCCCAGCGGTTCCTCACTCAGACTCCACGCTGCCTGAGCACTAACACACAGACACGCGTGTGAAGGGAAGCCCTGCAGCTACATGCTTGGAAGCCAAGACACGGGTCACACACGTGAGACCTTGACTAGCTTTCAGCTTTACTTCAAGCTCTCCTCGGGTGTGCAGACCACACCTGCCAACCAGCTTGGGCACAGGTCCCTGCACCCTGGTGGGTACTGACCTTACCAGTCTCCCCTTAGACACTGTACACAACCAAATTTAGCTACCCATTATTAACCTGAGAGCTATAATCAGGCCCAGATAAGCCCGGCTTAAACATAAGTGATTATGCCTAGGATGGCACTCAGCGGCAGAGCGCCTCTAAGTGCACAGCAGGCCATGGGTTCAATCCACGGCACAGATAAGTAAACGTTATTATAAGGAAGTGTATTTATTTCTCCATTTCCAACCGCGGAGCTCAGAGATGTGCAGAGCTATGCTATTTTAATGACAACAGTCCAGGGGCTGCCAAAATCCAGGTTTCTGGGTGTCATTACTCAAATTGATCCAATCTAAGACCAGCCAGGCCAGCCTGCCAAGGGACAGAAAGACATCAAGAGATGGAGAAATCGTTAATATTTCTTGCAAAACAAGGAGACTTGAGCATGGATAGGCCAGATGCAAGATTTCCAAGTGGACAGGAACAGCCTAAAACACAAAGCGCCGCGAATGCCAGTGAAGGGCAGCACGTGGCTCCGTGGGGGCGAGTTCTCCCACTTACTCGGATGCGTTTGGCCCTGCGCATGTCATCGGCTGTCAAAGTGCTCTGCGCAGGCACCATGCTCTCTTCGTGCTGTGGCTGCAGGTGCAAGGTGTGGGTTTCTGGTTCGTGCTCCAGAGGAACCTGGGTCTCCTGTGGGAGCTGAGGGATGGGGATGGCGGTCTGCTCCGGGGGATCCAGCCCGTTCAGAGGAGCCGGTTCAGCCTCATCGAACTGCTCCTTTGCTGGAAAATGCAGCAAGTCCTGAAATTTGTAACAACCAGAAATTATTTCCCTACCTACAGATCAGTATTGCAATGACTATTAGCTCAGATTCAGAATTGTTGCTTTAAAAAAAATACATATCTATCTATCTATCTATCTATCTTCTAAAGAGATGGGATCTCATGCTACTGCCCAGGCTGTTCCTGGACTCCCTGGCTCCAGTGATTCTCCCACCCCAACCTCAGAGCAGCTCGGCACGTCTCTCTCTGCCACCTTAACCGACTATTGCTTAGTTTCACAGTGCTCAGGAAAAAAATTCTCCCTGTGGAAAAGTTAGCTAAGTAAACATATACAGAATGCAAAATCCATGAGGCATTTCCCAGCACTGAAAAAGGAGAGAACCATGTACAACTCTTCTGGAATATTAGTAATTTTAACAGTTTAAACAAATTAAACAAAATCCCCCTCTAATAGTGTTGGTCAATTTCAAATCTTTAGGGCAGCAAAGCTGAGTTTTTGTTGTAACACTTGAAAATACATCCTTTTTTTAGCGGGACATGCACTTCTGTAATCCCAGCACTCTGGATGGCTGAGGCAGGAGGATCACTGTGAGTTCAAGGTCAACCTGGGCTACAAAGTGAGTTCAAGATCAGCCTGAACACAGAGCAAGACCCTGACTCAAAAAATAAAAGCGAAGAAAGAAAGAAAGAAAGAGAGAGAGAGAGAGAGAGAGAGAGAGAGAGAAAGAAAGAAAGAAAGAAAGAAAGAAAGAAAGAAAGAAAGAAAGAAAGAAAGAAAATACATGCTTTTTGCCTTCTCCAGTCACACTCTGATTTACTTACACACAGCAAGCTGTGACAGGAAGGACTGCACACTGGGGTTCCCGTTTACCCTAACACGGGCTCTGGGGCCTCCAAAGGAGCGTCTAGAAGCTCTTTTCCCTGCCCCGGTACCTGTGTCCCGTCATCGCTCTTCTCCCCATTTTCACTGGTTATTTCCAAGCGGATAAACTTTGGTGGACGCCCTGGCCGGCGACCGGGGCCGAATCTCCTCTTGCCTCGTCCTCTCCCTCTGCCTCTTGTTCTGGGGATCAGAGATTGCATTCAGCACAGTTCCCACGACATCACTGCCATCCCAGCAGCCCCTGCATGGTCCTCACTAATGCCAGAGTGTGGGCTCCTCTCATTTTGTGACTTTCCCTGATTCCTTTCCCTCAGGGAACAACCACTTACTGAATTTCTCATGGTCGCCCTCTCCGCAGCCCAGAGATGCCTTAAAATTATTCTGAGAGGGAAAAAAAGAGCCATCAAAAGCACAGACAGTATTTTGCTTCTGAAAGTAGGTGAGAAATGGAGACAGGACAGAATAGCCAAGCTCCCAGGATGTGCCAGGCAGGGGTCAGACAAGGTTCAGTCCTTCTCTCTTTCCCCCTTGCCAGGGCTCACCTTCCTCCCAGAAACGTGGCTGAATTCAAAGAACCTTCTTATTTTATCAGGACCTTCTAGAAAGTCAGAAAACATTTCTAGCTCGATTGTCCTATATACTATGCCTAATAAACAAATAAATCTTATGCCCTTTAAGATATGAAATCTTAAAATGTGAAGCTTCCTTATTAAAAGGGACTTCGAAGCACACACATGTCGCCCCAGCTGCTGAGGAGGTGAGGAAAAAAGGGCACAGGTTTGAAGCCAGCCAAGGCCATTTAGTGAGACCAACACGACCTCAAAGTAACATTTTTAAAAACAGAGACATCGTGAAAATGTCTTTCAGAAGATGTGAAGTGTATAATATTAGCCAGATGATCATGTTTTGCTTTTCTATGCATCTCTTAAATGAATATATGCTTTTTTTAGGATCTTGTTTTGTGTTCGTTTCTGAGATGGGGCTTGCTATGTCACCCAAGCTGGTCTTCAACTCCTGACATCATGGAATTCTTCTGTCTCAGCCTCCTAAGCAGCCGAATTACAGGCACCTGCCACTGCACCTGGCTTCTGGGAACCCTTTACAGATTCTTTACTGTGGAAAATTCTGAACACAGGCAAATATAGAGAAAAGTACCAGTGAGCCCAAGGCACCCACACCTTACACTTACCTTAGGGTCATATATGATAGATTTTCTGTTTATACCGCACCATGGCCCCACACATAGCCATCCCAGACACCCTTCATCACAGACACCTCAGTATGTGTCTCTAAGTCACAAAGACTCTGTGTGTGTGTGTGTGCAACACCACACTACTACAGGTACACCTAAAAGCACCTCTGCTAGATCCTCAGCTTGGTCAAACTTCAAGTCTGTCTCAAATTTCTTTTTTCGTTGTTGCTATTTTTTTGTTGTTTGGTTTTTTGTTTTGTTTTGTTTTGTCGTTTTTAGACAGGGTCTCACTATGCAGTTCAGGCTGGCCTTGGGCTCACTTTGTAGCCCAGGCTGGCCTTAAACTTGCAACAATCCTCCTGCCTCAGCCTCCCGAGTGCTGGGATTATAGGTGTGAGCCACCACGCAAGGCTTTCAAATTTCTTTTAACAGGTGGCTAAAATCATATTATCTACTATGTATCATATCCTGTACTAGGCACTAAAGATATAAAATGTAGCAGAGGCAGGAGACAAAAACCCAAAGTCACAGTAATAAGAAAACATCAGGGACACTCAGGGGTGAGTGACTTAAATCTCGTGTCTACCCCGCCCCAACACTTCACCTGGTGGTCACGTCACAGACCCGCTGTCCTAAATAAACCCTGGGGTCCCCGATTCCATGCCCTGCCCATCCTGATACCACTTCCTTGCTCTTCAGCTCACGCCCTTTAGTCCCTGGACCCAGCGTCGCTCACCGTGAGCAGCATCTGTACCCGTTCTTCCTTCCTCCACGGTGTCCTCCAGGCCGATGTGCTGTAATCGCTCCCTCGTTCCCACTCTCAACTCTCACCCCTGCTGCTGCTTCATCTCCCCGAGTCAAACACACTCGGCAAAACCAGAACCGTGTGTAACCCTGGCCCCTGCCCACTCCTCCCATTGCCCTGCCCTCGCTTTTAATTCACGAACAGGAACCTCCAGTGGGCACCCAGTGTTGCGGGCCACTGTGGGACACTTCCCTAGGACACTCCCTTTCCCACTTCTCTGCATTAACATTTTGCTTTTTTTTTTTTTTGGACAAAGTCTCACTAAATAACTAGAGCTACGCTTGAATTTATGCTCCTTCTGCCTCCGTCTTCCAGACTGCTGGAACTGCAGGCAAGCACCTCAACACCCAGCCCCGTTTAGCTCTTACATGTCTCCCAACAGCACATATGCTGAAAGCCAGGTCCCCAGCTGGTGGGGCTACTGGGAAATGGCGGCAACTTCAGGACGGGGGGACAAGTGGGGAGAAGCAGGTTGCTGGGGCGCACCTTTGGAGGTCTGTACGCACCCTGGCCTCTCTCGCTCCTTCCAGTGAGCAGCCTTCTCTGCCATATCCTCCTGCTGCCATCACACTCTGTCTCACCACAGGTTTAAAAGTAACATAATCAGCCTACCATGGACCGAAACCTCTGAAACCATAGGCCCAAACAAACCTTTTCTCTTTTAAATTTTTTCCTCAGGTATTCTGTCAGTGCCAGACAGCTGACTAACATACCTGTCTTTCCACTTCCTGGAGGTAGACAACCCTACATCTGTTCCTGATCCAAAAAATCACCCTTCCTCACCTGAACAGCTACAATAGTTTCTGACTGGATCCCCTGTTTCACTTTACACCAATATAAGCAAACCTGTTGTTTTCATTTTTATCCAGAGCACAAACCTTTAAAACTGCAATTGACATAAATAACTAGCCAAAATCCTATAAACACTTCCTATCACACTTAGAATAAAATCCTCTTTGCAGCGCCCTTTTCCGTCCATGCCGCATCCTAGTCCATCCACGCCTTGTGACAAGGTCCATGGTGGAGGAGAGCGCTTCAAGGAATCGCTTCTCCAGGAAAAGGACACCACATGTGGGAATTGGGCGTGGGGATCTTGGAATGTTTTGTACTGATAATTGTAATTTGTGTAATTCACATATATATATTTTCATGTAATACTCAATATGAAATCGAAAATAGAAACTCCAGAGGAGTTACTAGAAACCCTCTAGATAACCCCTTTGTGAAAACTAATTGTGAAATTTTACCTTCTGTGAGTAGTATGAGA